>VYZP01020224.1:0-27910 GCA_013400635.1 Hypocryptadius cinnamomeus
ATTTTAAATAATAGAAGCTTTCTGTTTCTAGAACTGAGTTAAGGAAACAAAAAGAAAAAGATTTTGCTAAAGGTAAAGAATTTATTTAGAAAACAATAGATGTTAACGCTCTTGATGATGAATTTGGTTTAAAAGGACGCCAAATGTTTATACTGAAATTATCTTACATGTAAAAAAGGAATCCTTTTCTGAAATGCCCTCTTTGATATCGGTTTGCTTACCTGTAAGAATGTTTCAATTCTAATTTATTTTAACAATTCAGCCTTCAGTAGCTCACCTGAAGTAAAGGGAACTCACCTCAATTTGTTTTGCTGTGAGTGAGAATTTGATCTTCTATTTCTGCATTCTGTTTTTATAACTTTCATTATAAGTCTTAAGACTCTCATATATTAAGAATCTTTAATATTTTATAATTGAGAATATGTGGTGGAATAGGGGCCAGAAAGCAGCCTGTCTGCACCCAAGACTGCAGGGATGGAGGAAGGATAATGCCACATCCTTACATCAATTAATTTTTGAAGGACTATCAAACACCACCCTTCAGGTCCTCTAGCAGTGAAGGTGTTCTCCTGAAATGTATTATGTATGTGTGAGGTAAATTACATTCTGGTTCTGTGAGTCCACAGAGCTCTGAAAGTTGCCTGGCTTGGATTTTTCGAAATCCAGCCTGTCCTCTGCCCACAGTGTGTTTTACCTCCTTGGTGTTACTTGGAAATTTTTACATAATCTTCATTTTTGCATCATCTTCACATTCCAGTTTCAGTTCGTGGTTATCCTTGTCCAGATCTCCAGGCACAGCTGTGGATTTCTGGATGATAATGTGCTTTGTAAAGAGCCTGTTACATTGCCAAGCCTTTTCATATGTTCTAAATGCTTTAGCCCTGTTAATTCTGCCCCAGGGATCTTGAGGGTCATGGAGAGTTATGAATTGTTGATGACAGGAACTTGCTAAAGTTTCTGGTTTTCAGCCCTCGCTGCCCAGACTCTGAGACATTCTGTGCTGAGAGTGCAGATTTGAGGCTTCTTAGAATAAAAATAATTTTAAAAAGCGGTAAAACCAGCCAAAGGCCTGGAAAATAACAGTACCTGGATTTATCCTTTTCACCCATAATTTGTAGCTCCATTTTAACACCACCCTTAGAAACCTCACTGGATTTTGTTGACCATAATCTGTTCAGCTGCTAAGTAGGGCAGCTGCTTCCAGTGTTTTGGGTTGTTTGTGGTGCACAGCTCAGCCCTTCTACTCCTCATTTCTATGAATAAAATGAACAGATTACTCTTTTCCATTTGCATTTATACAGGACACTGATTATGTAATTTCTTCCTTGGGCACCCTCTGTTCCTGAAGCTTAACAGCACCTTTAGAATTCTTTAGTTCTCCTCAGATTAATCTAATTGACCTCAAATTCTTCTGGAGTGTTGTATTTCAAGAGTTTCCAGTCTGTCATCCCCCACCTGCTCTCACATACCAAATTTCTTTTGTATTTCTCTCCTTTTCTGCCTGAAGGTAGAAAATAATTCCTGTGGTGTCTCTGGGTGAAACAGTTACCTCAAAATCTGAAGTGTGAATTTCTGAATTGATTTTAGCTAGCAATAGATTAGCATGGAACATTTTTGTCTCTTGACAGCTATATACCATATTTTCTATCTAAATCACTAAATATTCATAAAGATAAATTATTTACTTTGTGGGCCTGTGAGTTCAGGGAGTAGCACATGAAGAGATGTGGTGGCACTTAGTTTTAGGTTTACACTTGATCTGATCCCATTATTTGTTTGGATCACTTGTAAATCTTCAGTGCACACAAAACTCTGTATTTTTGTGTGTGTGTCATCATATCCTGTGAAATATCAGAGATGCTACTGATGGACTGATGCTGCTGCAGACATGAGCACCTTTATTTATGAAGTGTTCTTAGCACAGAAGTATTGGCAATATAGATGTTAGTACTTTTAATTTGAGAACATTTGTATTACTTAGGGAGGATATTGTTGAATTTCACTTGCTAGAATTCAATTTCTATGTAGTTATTGCTGATGTAAATGATGTGTTCTCTTTGAGTTCTTTTGCTTCCTCTTCCAACAGGCCTGTTGGTACTAAAACTGTGTGGTAAGGTTTATTTTATTTAACCATTTTTATGTTGCTTAAACTGTTGTCTCCTAAAAGAAATTTCATACTAGCAGGAAATGGGCAATTTCTTATTTTTGTTCTTTAAATGAAAAAACTCAGAAAGACAAACTGAATGTAACATTAGCACACAAGAGAAAGATGAATAATTAGAAAAACAATGGGGTCAGAAGGAAAAAATAAAGAGCAAAGAGAGTGATGGCTGTCAGATCATCCTTGTAGTTTTTAATTCAACCATTTTCTTTCCCCTTCTATTCTTGCAAAACCTTCTGCCCATGCAAACAAGTATGACTGTGCTGTTTTAACATATCCATACAGAACCTTCCTAATGACTGTGTGCTGTACAAGCAGTAATTAATTAGGCACTGTAGGATATAATTAAAGAACAGAGATGAGTAATTTCTGTAACGTACTGATAGACCAGCAGTGGTTAATTTTACTTTTTTTGGATGAGGGGCATTTTATGTTTTTTTCCTCATCTCACAGCAGATTTAAAATTTGTTTGTTGAATCATAACACATGGCAATGTCCTTGAGTTTTAAACCAGAACTTTAAACCGAGGGGACAGTGTCCCTGGAAGAAGTACCATGACATAATCTCATTTTGGTGAGGAAGAAAATCTGTAAAACTTTGTTTCTAGGTCTCACACTTGTGTCAGGCAACCTTCACCACCGATTAAACTTCTGTTCCCTCTCACAACTCAAGGCCTTTTCCATAATGGGCACCATTTATCTGGGCAGAATGACCCTCCAGTGCCCATCAGCACTGCTTATGAAATGGCAACGAGGATGAGATGGGTTACCTGCCTGCTGTGGAGAGTCCCAGTGGCCTCTGAATAAAAGCACTAATCTCATTTGAGAGTGTCTGGCTTGCTCTGACAGCAGACAGCATTTAGACTGCAGATTCTGTTCCTCACCCTGGCAAACATAGAAGGGGTTAAAGCTTTGAGTTTCTACAATCTTATAGGGATATGTATTCATTCATTATTTAAGAATAGCTAAGCAAATCTACAAATAATAATTTACTCATTCTCCAGTTTATTCCAAGTACATATTATCACTGGAAATGTATGCTGTTGAGAAAGAAATGGATTTGATTTTCATGTATTTAAACTTCTGGTATTCCTCACTACTTTGGAGCAGATTTAACTGATTTTAGTTTGTTTGGCTGGGTTTTTTTTTGTTTCTTTATTTTGTTTTGGTTTTTTTTTTTTGAGAATTTAAGCTCACCCCCTTGTATTAAAAATGCCAGAGATACTTACAGTGTGCTTTATTTCACTTTACCCTTTTAGCAGACAGATGATGCAGCACAGACCGATGGCCAGCAACAGACACAATCTTCTGAAAACACAGAAAACAAATCACAGCCAAAACGGCTCCACGTCTCAAATATACCATTCAGATTCCGGGATCCAGATCTTAGACAAATGTTTGGTGTAAGTGCTCATCATTTATTTCTGCTTTTTTTTTGTTTTTACATTTGCATTGCAATAGGTATTTTGTATTATAGGCAGCTGTGAGGGCTCTATCTCTGATTGAGGATGTTTAACCATTTTCAGGAAAGATTCCCCTTTAATCTGTGTATAACCGAACATCTGATTGCCAGTCACAACTGGGAGAAGAAATTACACTGATTCTTCTGGATGTGATGCACTTGGGTGCTTTGTACTACATTCACAAAAAGCTGTCTGTGGTGGTTTAAATGCATACATATTGCTGCTGTACACATCTAGATTTATCTGCCTGCTTTTATTAATTTTGGAGAGTGTGATGTTGAACAGTCAGTGCCTGACCTCCTGAGTAAGGGACCCAAAAGGAAGGCAGGGGCTGAATTCCAGCACAAAGTTCAGACACAGGAATCCTCATCCATCTCTACAGGTTTTGGAGGTTTGCAAAAGCCTTTGAAGGTTTTTCTTAGTATTTTGCTGTAAAACTCTCAGCTTGTGCTTTCCCCCAGGCCACAGCTGCCTTCAAGCACATCCCCTGTGTTTCACACAGGCCCTGGACACGCCATCAGCAACAGGATTATAAACAAGAGAGCTTAGACTGGCTTTCTACTCCCTGATCCAAGAACTCAGGTTTAGTTTGAAATGCCACTAAACCTAATCTAGAAATAATACTTGATCATCTATTGGAACCCAAGTCAGGACTCTGAAGTATTTCTGTTCCTCTCACTGTCTTTATTCTGCCTCACTAAACCCAGTTCTCTCCTGCATTACAGTTGGTTATTCAGTGCAGCACCAAGTGCCTCGTGGCTCTGCACTTCTTTCCCTCTTTCATGTTCAGATTTTTAAGTTGTTCTAATGTGTTTGTATGTGAGTCAGAGGATGGTGTTTCTCAGTACTTATTCCTCTGAAGGAAAACAGTCCCTGGAAAAAGAATCCTGTTGTAGTACTGGGAAATGAGTGGCTGTTCTGGATCTGACTTGGTACAAGTTGCCTCCCCTGAACACAGCTTCCAGCTCATCAGCAAAATAGCAGAAGGCATAATAATTAACCCTCCAGAGGAAAATATGCTAATTTATTTAAACTAAACAAACCACTTAAAATAGGTTTTATTTGAAAAAAAAACATTAAATGAAAGGATTTTTTGGTAGGTATTGTAGTAATTTATAAATGAATAAACACATTTCCTTTTAATGTTTCTAAGTCTTAGGTCTCAAAAGACTGACACTGGAGAATGGCTGGAGTTTCCAGCTGACTTCCAGAATGACTCGGTAACAGAAAACTTTTAGCTTCTGAAATGATAGAAAAATGAGATTTCTGTGTGTGAGTTCAAATATTTCATATGCGATACGGCAGGTCTAGATTATGTCCATGTTAAGCACACAGTAGATGATCTTTTTACATGAACACAAATATAACAGAGGAGAATTGTTTAAATATCAAGTCTGTGTCTGCATCTGAAGTGGAAGTTAAAACGTTGATTAAATGGTGAATGCAAGAACATGAAATAAGCTAAAGTATACCAAGAAATGGTTGATTTTTTCATGGTCAAGTTGAAATTTTTTAATAAGCTAGAGAAGGAATACTGTCCTTTCTGGCCTGTAATTGTTTATTAGATCTGAAAAGACTGGAGTACTCATTTCTGCAGTTCCTGGGACTCTTGTTGGATGATTCTCCATTTGCCTCTCTAATTTCTGCCTTTTTTGTTTAAGATATTGGGTCACTTACGGATGCCAACACTGATCCATACTGCATGTTAATGACTTATGAAATAACAGAAATGAACCCCTGATGCATTACATTGTCACCTCACAAAATGTGCCCTAACAGAAAGTGTTCTAACATTTATTCCCTTCCTAAGCCAGGTCCAACAGTGCTTTTTCCTCTGGGACAAGCAGCTGGGCTTAGCTTTTATGTGTGCAAACAATGTTTAGGGAATTAAGTGCAATTGAAGGTCAATAGGAATAACAGTCACTTCTAATATTATAATAAAAATACAATTCTGAGCAGAGAAAAAAATCCCCGAAAGAGAGTATCCATTCTAGTTTTCCAAATTATGCTCCAGTAAGTCAAAGCTTCTTGGGGAATCATGGTTACCCCTTTCAGCAAGGGTGGAAAGAAATCCTCAGTCCATGAAGCCAGGAGCAAAACTCCCACCTGATTTAATCTTATTCCTGTAATGCAGGAATAACCAAACTCCTTAACCTGTTCTGGAAAATGCAGAAATTTGGGACTTTTACTTTTTTGTGCTCCCAGTTTAATGCTCTTTCCTCTCTGGCAGGGGCTTCACTGGGCTTCAAGTTCCTCTGTGGAGTGATTGGAATGAGCAGAATCATGCACACAATTTAGAAATAATATTGATCTGACTTCTTATAGTGTTGTCTTTCTTTTTGTGTTTAAAATATTTGGTTTTGTATCATTTAACATTTGTAAAGCTTTGCACCATTTCCTGAAATAAACCTTTGTATTGTATATGATATAAGGGTTGAAGTTATCTAATTTTCATGTAACTTTTTCTCTTTCTTTGCAGCAATTTGGTAAAATCTTAGATGTTGAAATTATTTTTAATGAGCGAGGCTCAAAGGTAAGCAGTTTAATTCACCTGTGGATTTTTTTGTTTTGTTTAAAATAAATGAGTAAAAGGAAACAACTGCACTGCTGTGACAAAATAATGTCTGAAATTTTATGTTAGTGAAAACATCTTCTGAGCTGTCAGTCAGTTTTCTTAGCAGTATGAAAATCATTGGACTCACATCTTTTAAAGGGGGTAATTTTAACTACTCCAAACTGTCATCTGTTATATGGGAATGTTGATTTTTGCTGTCCTTATTCTTCAAGGGTAATTATTTCATTTATTTTATGAGTCCATAGTTAAAGATATTTGTAGGCAGGTTTGTATTATTATAGGTATTTTTTTTCCTTTATTGAAGTGAAAGATGACAATGATATCTTATAACTATCCTCTTTAGTAATTAGCTGAGAAAATATGTGATTGTTCCAGATTAAGTGCAGATGTTTTCCTCTTTAGTTAAAGCCCTAGTACACCAACCCTTTGAAAACAATCTATTTTAGCATTTATTTTATTAAAGGAGTTCTTATTGTATTGCAAACATTTAATTTTTTTTTTCCAAAATTACTTTGCCTTAAATGCATACTTCAATTTATTCAATATTTAAGAAATTAAGCAAGACAGAATGGCCAGGACTGCATCAGCCTCAGCTGGTGCAAAACTGTAGCCCAGTGTGTTCACCTGTGATATCAGCTGCATTCTAGGGGTTTATGTCTGTCATATGCATATCTTTTTTTCCTTTTCCTGCCATGTCAGACACACTAAAAAGTTTATTCACTAATGTTTCAATCTTCCTGTAACTCATATATCATTTATTATTAGCGATGGAATGTTATCCCTGTTCTAGACATACTGTAACCTGTCATATTTTAAGAATCATAGACATTAAAAATCTATCTTAAATCAGATGATATTTTAGTTCTGTTAATATTTATTTTCTGAAATTAAAGCCTTCACTATTTTTTTAACATAAATGGAACAGCTGAAATCTCCTGGTTTATTATTCAGACATTAATTAGTCCCCTTGCGTGCCAGCCCAAAATCAGTTGGAACATTCATCACTTTTTCAGTAAACAACTAAAATGGATGGAATTTGGTGGCTTAGAATCTCCTACTCTGGCCAAAATTTATTATTGTTAAATTATGGTTGTTCAGCAATGTTTGCAAAAGACGTGGATTGTCTAGACCTGCTGCTGCTGCATAATCCCATTTATTTCCAGAGCCATCCCCCACTGGCCACCTTTGCTGCTTGTGCTGACAGGGAGCTGAGCACGTGTGCTAGGAGTTTAAACTTTTGTTTAGCCACTAAATCTTCCCCAGGTGGGCATTTTAACCACCACACCTGCACTGGGCTGTGTAAATGTAAGGTTTTGTTCAAGTTTTGGGGGATGGCATAGGGAGATGCATCCAAATTGAGCCTTTTTTTGACATTGGCTTTGCAGTGTGAACACATCCCAGTGCCTTGTGCTAAAGACAAGATCCTGGAAAGGATTTCAGAAGGAAAAGGTTTTCCTGGCTGGGTTTGTAACATCCCTGCCTCAGTTACACACTTGGTCAGGTCAGACTTGTTAAAGAATGCTCCTGCACCATCAGGGCTGCAGCCCAGCTGTCTCCAGGGGAGCTGCTGGAGGTGCCTGAGGCAGGGCTGGGTGCATCTCACAGCTCAGGGCTGCTGCCTCTCACCTTGCTCAGAGTTACTTCAGCTGTAGCTACAGAGTATTTTCATTTGCAGAAGTACCTTTAGATTCTCTCAATTGAATGGAAAGTTTAAGAAAAAGAAATATTAGGAATGAGAGGGACATCTTTTTTCTGTTCTTTCTTTTTCTTTTTTTTTTTTTTTTTAATCTGATCATTTCGTGTCCATTCTGTAGGAATTAAGATGCACCAGATTAAAGTCCCATTCCTGGCAGTGCTTATCTATGTTTTCATAAAATCCCACTGAAACTGAAAGGACTACTAAGTGGTTTCAGACTGAGTACAGGTAACAAAGTTTGCAGGATCAGAATTCAAATTTGTTTCTAGCTGCAGTTTGGGATAAGAATTGATAGAATTGTTTTTGTTTCTGTTTCTTTTTCTCTCTTTTTATTCTAGTAGTTAATGTTTTAAATGATTGTTGCAAAAACAACCAAAGGAATCTCATTCTCATGCCATATTAGTTAAGAAAAATGGAATTGCATATTCAAAAAACATGACATTAGAACACCACTGTAAAGTATAAAATCATTTTGCAGAAGGGAGTCCTTCCATAAAAGAAAACCCTAAAACAATGAAAGATTCATACTACAAATTTCTGCTTGTTTGAATGTGTAATAATAATGAAGAAAGCTTTGCTAAAATATACAGCAACACTGATGACTTTTGAATTTTTGACCATTTCCTATCAGTTATAAATCAATATTCTAGACAGCTCTATATATATATTAGGAAATCTGTTTATGTATGTATGTATTAATGTGTATCTAGAGCATATTGCATTAACACCTATTTCTTCAAATAAGGAGAACTCCAAAGTGCCTCCCAAATTAAATCTGAACCTTCTCACATACTAACTTGGCTATTATTAAATCACTTGACAGGTTTTAAAAATAAAAGGCATATATTTGCATTATCAGTTAGTGGAATGCAGCTGTTAACTCAGCTGCAAATTAAATTGATGCTAAAGTGTTTGTGTAGGTATTTGAATGTGTGATGGGTGAATCTGTGTTTTGTTCTTGAGTTTCTCTGTCAGCCAGGTAAAGTTAAAGATTTACATAAATAGTAAGAGCTTAAGTTAAGTAGTGTTGATTATGAGAATAAGTACAACATAAGAAATTAAAAAATGACAATGAGTATTATTTTCAGAATCTTTGAAGTTCCTGTCTTATCTTGGCTTGTGGCTCCACTTTGTATGTTTTTCTAATTTTCTAGTATAATTAGGTTTTTATCTTTCTCTTTAGCTGTTTGAACAAAAGTCAGCTGGTAGCACTGTGAGCTAAGGAGAATGGCAGAAAATTTTGACTCAACTCCCACCAAATGTTTTCAATTCCAAGAGGGGACAATTTCTCAGGAAAGATAATAGGAAAAAACCAAACAGAATTGGGGGAATTTCTGCTGTTGAATGGAGTTACTCTGCTTAGATCCATGGATCCAGTGATGTTTTCTGCTGTGAAATTTTCTTAGTGGCATCCTAAATTTGGAGGGGTTTTTACAGAGCTTGAACAAGATGGGACAAAGCATTTGTAGAAGAAATAAAAATTTAAAGTTGAGGATGGGTTTAGGTATAAGAAAAGCCTGTACAGGGGTCTAAACCATGGAGATTAGTGCTGAGGAGGGGGATTTACTTTCACCACTCCTGGTGCTTTGAGAAAGAGAGTTCCATCCTCAGTGCCTTGTGGCAAGTGAGGTCGTGGCCTTGTGCTAAAATTGTGGAGAGTGGTGTGGAGAAAATGTGTGGAATCAGGTGTTGTGAGAGTGGCTTCAGCTGGAGCTGCAGCTGCTGACAGAGCACTGGGGAGCTCAGGCTTCAGGATGGATTTATACGGGGGAAAAAAAGAGTAGCTGTGCTTAAGCTGCTTTGGAGAGCACAAAACAGAGACACTGCTGTACATAAATGTCACTTTTTGCATTATAAATGGGAATAAATAACTGAGTTCTTTGAATAGGTGGAACAACCCAAATAACCCAGGGAATTGTCCTGAGAGTTACTTCACTTTTTGTTGGTGGTTGACTAATTAGTTCTGCAGCCCATGCCCATTCTTTTTCTCACTGCTTGGTGTCAGTTTTGCCTTAGTTTGATATTTGGTTTCCCCTTTGTGTAAATGAATGTAGAAATGTCTTCCCTTTCTTTTTATTATTATTTTTCCCTCCTTTTTTTTTAAAAACCAGTCACTTTGTGCAGTAGGTAGCACTGCAGAGAGTGTTCCTAGTGGGTGAACACTGGCAAAACTCAGTGAAGGCAGATGAGGAGCTGTGCTGAGTGGCTGATGGCTCAGGAGCAGAACAGAGTTCAAGCTAAAACAGAAATAAAAAAAAACAAAACAAAACGGTTTTAGGAGCATTTAAACTATATAAGCACTGCCTGTGTGCAAGGCACCACGTGCAGCTTGCAAATGGTTCTGGGTGTGAAAGCTCAGGGATGTAGAGGAGCGTTTGTTTGGATAATTTTGGGAGGCATGCAAAGGCATTGTAGTGCTAATGCAAGAATTACTTCAAAGGGTTGGTGTATGTTTTTAAAATGTTCTTCACTGTCAGATTTTTCCAAAATATTTGACATTTTAAACAGTGTTTAATTTAACTTAAGGCATGAAAGGCATTTTAGTAGGATTTGAAATGTTTGTTTTAGCTTAGTGTTATAAAGGAGGGGATTTGTCATAAGCAGAATTTCAGATGTGTCCCACTAACTTGGGATTCTGGAGCTTCACCAGTTGCATGTTCTATATGTGGAAAATAATATGCAGAACAAGTAAATGAAGCAGTTAAAACTTATTCAAAACGTTTGCATTTTTCTTCTTTTATCAGAGTTTCTTTTTCTATTCACATCATGTGATTTTCTTTGATCTGTTAATACAAGAAAGTTTATACTTTGTTCTGAAAGTACTTTTGTTTTGTTGGTGGTTTTCTTTTTTTTTCCTTTTTTCCTTTTATAAAAAAATAAGTAAAGGCTGTATAGTTTGACAAAAGTTTAAGTTACCCTAGTGTTGCATGGGAACAGTGTTTCTTATGATCACAACAGCATGACTAAGTAGGCAATGTTTAGAGTATATTGACATTCAGTGTTGAATTTTGTGCACATGTTTTTTATTTCGTTGAGATATCTGCATGTCATTAAAATGTGGTTCATTTTCTTTTCTCATTAGTTCATTTTTTTCTATGTGAAAACACTGTAATTTATTTTAATTTCATTTTCTTATTGTTAGATTTATTTTCCTCTGTAGTGACATGTAGAAAGGTATTTTTGGTATCATTCTTTGACTTTCTCAGAGGGTATTATCTAACTGATGACAGGAAAAAAATTTGTTCACATTTGTTGCTTATTTATTGCACATCTCAATACAATTATAATTTTTCTAATTTGCATGTTACAGAAATGAAGCGAGGACAAGAAAATATTAAATTAAAGAGAGAGAACATAAGCAAACAAGTGGTCATTGACTGAAATAATAATGTGCATGTTGTTTTCCCCCCTTCTCCCTCCTGCATGCAGGGATTTGGTTTCGTAACTTTCGAAAATAGTGCTGATGCGGACAGGGCGAGGGAGAAATTACACGGCACCGTGGTAGAGGGCCGTAAAATCGAGGTGCATGTTCAAAATATTTTCCTTTTCATCTTTTTTATAAATGTCTGCTTCACTCTCATTTGTTGTTTCAGATGCATCATTGGTGTCTTCTGTGTGCTCCCCTTTCCCCTTCCCATTGTTTATATATATATTTATATATAAAGAGAGAGAATCTGGCCTTACTTGGGTTTTTTATT
This sequence comes from Hypocryptadius cinnamomeus, assembly GCA_013400635.1. Taxonomy (NCBI): domain Eukaryota; kingdom Metazoa; phylum Chordata; class Aves; order Passeriformes; family Zosteropidae; genus Hypocryptadius; species Hypocryptadius cinnamomeus. The sequence continues at coordinate 11,593 of VYZP01020224.1, forward strand.
ATGATTTCTTTTGTAATTATTATTATTATTATTATCATTATTGCTGAAAGGTGGATGACAGATTTGAAAACAAAAAAAAAGAAAGCTTTAATATTTTGAAGTTATTATTTTGGATGTTTTGTAAATCAATGGGTGCAGTAGATTCCAAAAACCAGCCAACAAAAAAAAAAAAAAAAAATTAGAAAAATTGAGAACAACGACAACAAAAAAAAAGTGTGACAGACAAAACAAAAACAAACAAAAGGTTCTTTTTTTTCTTTTTTTTTTGTTTTCCTTTTCTTTTCCTTTTTTTTTTGGTTTTTTTTTTTTCTTTTTGTTGCTGCAGGGTTGATGTGGGATCCACAGTGGCCATCAAAAAATTCAGATTGGAAAAGAAGCATCCAAAAGATGCACAAGAAACAAAACCAGACTAGAGACCGAGCAGTTTTCATGTTTAATTTTCAGGAAACCGGGTGGCTCGAGCCATCCCCATCTCCCAGAACCTCCAGCCATGTTTGCCATGCCACTGGATCCCCTTCAACACTGCCTCAGTCGTATCTGTTAGAATTTTAAAAAAGAAAAAAAAAAAAAAAGAAAGAATTACCAATTGAAAATGCTGTCGTCTTTTGAGTAAGATGTTGCATATTTTGCCTTTTCATTTTCCCCCTCGACGGTAGCGCTTAGGGCCCTCACCAAACTCTCAGTAACCATGGTAACTGTATACATACCCATGCTGGCGATGGTGCTGAATGGTAAGTGGAGAAGTCCATCTGCCGTTTCACGTATTTAGCGCTGATATACCACGTGGATTTTTTTGACTTGTTGTATTAAGTTTTCTTGATGCTACATTTTTTTCTATATATTGGTACGCCTGTAATTGAGTGTACGTTTTAAGCAAGCCTGGGAGGCACTGATTGGATTGAGGATATGACTTCGTGCACATCTTACTCAGATTGTTAACTCCATATTGTGTTAAATAATGCACCCTCTTTTTATCCTTTTGTTAGCTGTGATTTTAAAGCTTGAATGATTTTGTTAATTCTTGCAATGAAAAAGGCTCTTGTTCCAAGTGTTGAATGCTAGATGTTGCTTTTCCAATGGTACTTCTCTTCTAAAGGGTTATGTTGCACACTGCTAAAATTCGTTTGTCCCTTTTTTGACATTTTCTTTGTTTCCTTGTACCTTGTCTCTTTCCTTTCTACTCCACTGCATGTTCCTTCATATAATCTTTTTTTTTACTTCTGTTTTGAGTATTTATTGTATCAGTGTTATCATGGAATACAAGCATGCTCTTAAGTCTTAAATTATGCAGTACCTTTTAATTTGCTTTTAATGTCTTTTTATTAAAGTTTAAATGATATGATGTTGCTTTATTGAAATGATTTGTAAGTTAAAACGGTTATGAAAGTAAATGTAATTATAAATAGTATGATTTTGTTATGCACCTGTTGCCTTCTATAAATTAAATTGCATTTTATTTTCACATGACTAATAGCAGTAATAATGCATGCATTTAATAGTGACACGGGCCCTCCCCGTAACCCTTTCTAATGCCCTGTTCTATGTGCTTAGGTAAATAATGCCACAGCACGTGTAATGACAAATAAAAAGACCGTCAACCCTTACACGAATGGTAAGTGCATGAGCCCCTGCTCCGGGTGACTGTCCCTGCATGCCACACCCCAGTCCTGCTCAGCGGGGCACTCGCTGCTCCTGGGGTGTCCCACTCTGCATCTCCTGCCTTCCCGGGGCTCAGGGTCCCAGGAGATGATGGGGTTGGGCGGGAATGCCACCTCTGTAGAGCTTGGCTGATTCCCAGCCAGGTGGGCAGAGCAGGAATCCCTCTGGCTGGAATCCCAGTTTTGGACCTCCAATCTCTCTGACTGGAATCCCAGTGTTGGACCCCGAATCCGTCTGACTGGAATCCCAATGTTGGACCCCCAGTCCCTCTGACTGGAATCCCAGTGTTGGACCCCGAATCCCCCTGACTGGAATCCCAGTGTGGACCCCCAATCCCTCTGACTGGAATCCCAGTGTTGGACCCCGGATCCCTCTGACTGGAATCCCAGTGTTTGATCCTGAATCCCTCTGACTGGAATCCCAGTGTTGCACCTCCAATCCCTCTGACTGGAATCCCAGTGTTTGATCCCAAATCCCCCTGACTGGAATCCCAGTGTTGGACCCCGAATCCCTCTGGCTGGAATCCCAGTGTTGGACCCCTAATCCCCCTGACTGGAATCCCAGTGTTTGACCCCGAATCCCCCTGACTGGAATCCCAGTGTTTGGACCCTGAATCCCCCTGCCTGGAATCCCAATGTTGGACCCCAGTCCCTCTGACTGGAATCCCAGTGTTTGATCCCAAATCCCCCCGACTGGAATCCCACTGTCCGACCCCAGTGGCTTTTTCTGGGAACATGGACCTGGTGGGAGAGTGATATTCTCTGCTCTGTGCGGTGTCAGTGTAGTGATGAGTGAACTGATGGGAGGGTTCAGCTTGCTTTGGAGGATGGAGGGAGGGAGACCAGCAAGAATGTCTTTCCTATAGAACCTTTTAGTGCCAGCACACACATCTGGTCAAAGATAATTTTCCATGTCTTCCTTCCACAATTTGTTAGAAGAAGGGAGACTGGTACTGGGTGCTGCTTCCAGCTTTTCTTCTTTTCCCATGGAGAAATCAGAATTCCAAGCTATCTAAAAATAAAATTCATTCTAATACTGACCTAAGTTGGTGTAATGTTGTACATTAATGATAGAAAAAGAATCCACAGTTATTTGAGGTGCTTGGAAACAACATTTTTTAAATGTTTCCTTTGGAACTGTTAGATCACGTGCTTGAGTGTGCCTTTACTGGTTCAGAAAATTCAAATTTAAACAAGTTCCTAACTTAGTCATGTCAAACAATAGCACATGAACTAGAGTTTATTGCAATTATGCTTCCAGTTCTGCTAGACTCTGTACTTGTTGGTATTTGGTTTTCAATTTAATTCAGTTTTTCCCATCCAGTGGAAAGCAGATGAAATGTGCACATAAAGGTTTCCTGAGGTAGATTAGACTCTTTTCCATTTTGAAATATAATGGATCATATTTTCTGTGTTTGAGGTCTCATTAGGGAGATTTTACTAAAATTCAGGGCACACAGTGGCTTTATTTTTTAATAAAGCTCATCATTTTCTTGTAAGACAGTAAAAAAAACCACAGGGATGGTTTTCATGTGACGTGATAATTGATCTAGTTAAAATGATCTGGAGAAGAAGGGGCTGAAATTCCTCATGCTTTCTTAGAAGCTGTTTTCTTCCTCATTTTGTACGTAGATGTGAAGCTTGGCAAATTATGCAGATGGGAAAATCTCGTTGGTTTTTACTGTTTTTAAAGCATCCCAGTGAATCTAGAGAGAGGCACGAGGCTTGACTGGACCACATAAAGAGATTTTGTTGTAATACAGAGCTAAATTAACCATGTGCATATGAGCCTATGAACTCTGCCTTCTATATTGCAATGATAAAAGTAGTTTTTCTGTAAAGGATGATGCATATTTTGTATTCATATTATCCTAAGGCTACGAAACTGCTCATGAGCAAATAACATGTTATGTATCAGCACAGCCAGTGCTGAAGGAAGGGAATGCTGGCAATAAGAGATGGGAGAATTTTAGCCATGTGGTTTTAGAGGAGATTCAAATCTATGTCCTGCACTGCACGATTAGTTAGGTCATACATTCCCATTTATTAATATCCAAGACCAGGATGAGCAAAATCTGCTGTTAAGTGTTTTGTCATTTTCCATCCTCTTCCATCCAATCTAGATCTCACCAAAGGTATGAGATACCCTGTTCAGTGCATAAATAAGTAGCATTTATTTATTGTGAACCCAGACTACCAATTTGCACCTTTTGCCAGGTATCCACCAAGTAAACCTCTGCTTGCAATTCATAGCTTTTGATTGTTTTCATCTTTTTTTTTTTTTTTTTTTTTAATTTTTGAAGTCCCCTAAAGTAAACACACAAGGACAATCACGTCCCTCTTGCATAATCATCCCAAGCAACAAGGAATGAAGTGCAGACGTGTAAGGGGCTTCATTTAGCTTCATCAGTGCTTGTACTATCACTCATCCTGGCATGGTACGAGTCTAGTTCTTTATCATTTTGTCAGGAATTAACCACTGCTAGGGCTGATTATTTATTGAAGATTATTGTTGTCTAAAATAAAGGGCTTTTTCCACCAGCATGTTAGAATTTGCAAGATTCATCTGATGCAGGTAGCCAGAAACATTTTGTTTGCACATGCCTTTTTGTTTGCTTCAGAACCACTTGCTTTTTAATACCTCTCTTTATCTTTCAAGGTGTGTGTTGTGACTGGCATGTTGTTGGCAGGTATTCAAAAGGTAGTTGGGGCACATGTTGTATTCTATCAAAACATCAGGAACTGATATTTATTTTAATTTAAAAACAAGATACACTCTGTTTTGTGTTTCATTCCAGCTGAATACAGCTGGTTGTTTGATAACAGGGCTCATGTTATTAATAGGATTGCAGAAGTCAGTAGATTTCAAGGCACAAAAACTTGGGTTTTTTAAAAAATATATACAGCTTTGTTCAAATAAGTGGTGTGCTTTTGTGTCCTAAATGGTCTTTGAAATAAGTGTGCTTTGCAGTGACTTTTGACTCCCCAAATGAGCAGCTGCTGGGAGAGCTTTTTTTGTGGGTTTGTTATCAGTCAGGATGATTTTGATGGCTCACGTCGTGCTTTGGAGATACAACTGCTTTCTCTTTGCAAAGAAATTCAATGTCAGGAGTGCTACGTTAGCAAAAATATTTGAGACATTTTTAGATGTTCCAGCCTATCCTGTCCACAGCTGTACTTTCTTCTGATGCCCACATTGCCATTCAGGATGCTCATCCAAGGGTTGTAGGGCACAGAGAATTATGGGCAGGTACATTCAGAGAACTGCAGCAATAAAGACGGAACAAGAGGCAGAGTTCTGTAAAAGGATAAATATATTTTAAAGTTTATAATGGTGGTGCTTTGCATTTGAGCTTTCTGTTGCTCTAAATTTAGATTCAAAATCACATCTAGTGCCTGTTAGCACAGTTAAATCCTCTCCTACTCCCTGTTCCCCTCCCTGGGTAGCAAACAGCAGGGAGGGAAATGGAGTTACAGGGTTCTTTCCTACCTAAGCCTTTCTCTGTCCATGGTGGCCTCTCCAGTCTATGTAGCAAAAATAATCCTCTTTGTATTGCTGCAGCCCATTTCTACCACAGCTTGTTACCCCAGGATCATTTCCTTCCCTTCAGCACACTGGACATGTGCCTGTCTGGACGACTGGGAAGCTGGGTCAGGCAGAGGGTTTTTTCTTTGCTTGGCTGATTTTTAAGTTTCAAGCTTTTCCAGTTTCGACTCAAGAAGGAGATTAATATTGTGACAGTAAGAAAAATGCACAAAATTACACCCACAGCTGAGAATTTGCCTCCTCCAGCTGCTGCAGAAGGGTTACTTGGCAGCTGCTCGCTCGGATACATCAACTCCCATCACACTTGATTAACCCACACAGCTATGGGCCAGCACATTGTTGGCTGACAAGATAAAGTTAAGTTTAATTACTGTTATTTTCACCATGAATGAAGTATTTCCTCCATAGGCTTCAAAAAGTTAGATGAGACAGCCGTCACTGGGAGAGTGGTAAGGAGCTGAAATATGAGACTGCCTTTCAGCTGTGAAGAACAATCTGTGTCTTCCAAGATGATTTTTTTTCTTTCTCTCAGACAAATTGTGGCACTGTTAGTGTAACTTAGAAGCTGAGAGATGTCTGTCAGCTGCTTTGACAGCAAAAGCTGACAGATCTAAAGTTCTGTCCAATCTTTCATTTTGGCTGGTGTTGATCAGTGGTCTTCTGAGGAAGTATTGAATTTGAAATATTGGATGTTCCCTAATATATATATAAAGTTAGATTTTTACCCAAAGATTCAAAATTTGAATGATTTTCTATCAGACAAAATTTGGCTAAGAGATATGTTATGCTCTGATGCCCCTAAATATAATCCTGTGGAATGTAAAATTGAATATCAGGTAAAACTCCTGTGGTATTTTCAGGAGGAAAAACCATTTAGCCCTTCTTGGCTGGGCATTTTCCAGTTTCCTTAACTGTCTTTTGGGTACCCAGAACAACTGCAGTCACTTCTACAGAAAAGGTGTCATGCAAAGATGCTTACTCTGAACTTACTCATGAGTTGCCTTTCAAAACCACCCCTCCCCTCTCTTACTGAACAGTTAATTACTGGGAAATAATTACTGTGCATGAGATGGAGGTAGCTTGAAAGGGTGGGAATAGTTTGTTTGTTTTTGAGATTTTTGCATTGCACTTTTTCCAGTCTTATAATGCCTTGATGTTTTATGATTTTCTACTGTCCTTTTGCATTACACAATATGACCAAGGCAGAAATAAACCTAGGGTGCATTTAAATTCTTCTAATCATTGCTTTTGATTTTGAAAACCCTTGTTGTCAGTGTCTGGATTGTATTTTGATTCCAGAAGCAGTTACGAGTTCTATTTTAAGAACCGTAGCTCTGGAGTTTACAACATGCTTTTGCTCATGACTTTTCCTTTATTCCCATTTACAAGAAGCACTTCCCACTCCTCTGATTTGAGTGTGCTTTAGGAAAACCCCTAATTTTTCAGTTCCAGTAGTTCAAAATAATTGTTCACTGAAGGAAAAAGAGAGCGTGGCTAGGGGTATGTTCTGTGGAGTTTGCAGTTAGCTGGGAGTGGATCTACCTGTGGCTGAGCAAACTGCAGTAATTGGCACTGCACCACAGCTGGGAACACTAACGAGTTTGCAGCACTTTCTTTTGCTCTTTTTTTGCCCCTCCAATCCCTCCAACCTGGTTATCTTTAACATCCCCCATGCTTTGCACACCCCCTGGGTATACAGCCACTCTGGGGATGCTGCATCAGGTGTAAAGTGCAAGCAGTAATTTGGAGTTTGGCCAGAATGCAGGTAGAGCAGATCTGTGAGTTCTGTGGCAGTGCAGGGAGGACAGTGATTATTGAAGAGCAGGGCAGTGGCTGATTTGTACCCCTTGAGACCTGGCATTCCACAGGACTCCACAGAGCATCTCCTTCCTGTCACAACAGACATTGCCATGCTGTGGCCGTGCTTTCCTTTTGCCAGGCTAGAATCAAAATGCTCCAATTATGTGGTTGCCCCGTAACCCTCGCTGGCAAAGGATTATCAGAAATGTTTGTGTCCAGAGAATGAACCGTCCTGGCTCCTCTGGCTCGTAACCAGAGAGCCAAAACAGTGGCTAAGAACTCATCTGCCCTGTACTAGAGGCTATGGGGATACCTGAAATAGTGCTGGCTTCATTCCAGAGCTTGAGGGAGTAAATCCTTGTGCATTTCAGCCGAGGTAATTCACCTGACCATTCACTCCATTCACATGTCTGGTGAATGCCTTGTTTCATGACTTATTTCCATACCTCAGACTCTGATATTAGAGATCAGTAATCAAAGATAACTATGAAACTTGAATTACAATAACTTTTCTTGAAGTAATTTTGACTGTATTTTCTATACAATAGTAGTTACAGTAATAATAATAGTTGTTATTATTATCACTAATTGCACTATTAACTGTTATGTTTTTGTTTGCTGCAGGCTGGAAATTAAATCCAGTTGTTGGTGCAGTTTATAGTCCAGAGTTCTATGCAGGTAAGGATTGCTCTGTGATTTTCCCACTGGCCATATTTCATTTTAGTATTCTTAAAACATGCAAAAGTACAGAATCTGTGTTTGGTGTGAGGTTTGCTTTCTTTGTGTGATTCACATTATTTACAAGTCATTTATACATTTGTGATTCAAGATTTTACCTTACCTGGGCATAATAAACTTTATATAGAAGATATATGAATGCCTTTTTTATTGGAAAATAGCTAGTATAACATGAAATGTACAGCAATATCCTAGTCTTACATGAGATTTTATTTTATTTCATATTTTAGTGCAGTCACTTTCTTCCAGGAACTCTTTAAGGAACAACAGCCAAAAAATCTTTTCTATAAATATATTTTAAATATATATACATATATATATATATATCTAGTGCATACATGTATGTAGACATACATAGGTATAGAGTATATGTAATCATTATTTTTTTCCTGAGCATTTTTCTTTACATTTTATAGTTAGTTTTTCAGTTTGATGTTTTTGTATTTTAAATCTATATTTTCACCTGACTGAGACCAGATTCTGATTCTGGTTGCGACTTGCAGGAGTTAGAGATTCAGTTTTTGCCTGCTGGAAGGCAGTCATGGCTAGCAGGAGTTTCTAAATATACTTTAGGAACAGAATTGGAAATAAACTTATGTGTAGTCCAAAATCCAGTTGATTCCAGAGGAATTTGAATGCTGCCCACAAACAGCCATCTGGAAAGCATTTTTCAGGGATGGCAGTTCAGCATGGGAAGAGGTCGTCATGTCTGCAGAAGCTGGGGAATCTCCACTCATGGACATATTTGAGTTTCCAGTTGACAAAGTTGAAAAACTTTTGTTAATTTGAGGGACTTCAAGAGATGAAAATTGTTGAAAAGGACACTATTACAAACACATATTTGTGGTTAAAAAACAGCTTCTACTGAGATAGATAAAAATCTCCCAATTAGGGTAAAAGTTGCACAGTATAATCAAAAAAACTAACTTGGCATTCATGGAATTGCAGTATTTGGTGCAGGCAGAATTTATTTCCTAGCTGATGTATGTCTATGTTGAAAACAGGAATTTAACATTGATCTCGTTTGAGTAGTTAGTGAACCAACCCTGAACTTGCATAAATTAGAAAGTCAGAGTTATTAGTCATTTTATATAAATGACTTTGTGTTAATGACAAATATAATAATATTCCCATAGTACAGTAATCAATTTTCTAATACGTATGCAGAATTAACAATCTGACTTATAATTGTCTCATGAAGTAGGGCATGAAGAGTTCACATAGTTTGTAAATTAAAATCAATATTTTCAATCTCTCCTGAAGGTAATTTTCCTAATTTACTGGACTTTTCCCTAACATTTATTTTGTCTTTTAATTATAAAATGGCAGGTTATTGATTTTTTTGTATAACCTCCTAAAGTCCCAAGTGCATTTTTATTGCCAACACTAGGGAGGTGTTTGCCCTTCTTAATGAGAATCTTTAATTACCATTAGAAGAGTATTAATTTAATTTTATGAATTATGACACGAACTCCACCACACCTTTGCAGAAAGTTCCATCAAGATACTTCATTTATTTCAGATTTTTTTTTCTCTTTATACATGCAGGTAGGTTTATGTTTGGGTTTTGTTGGGTTTTTCAATGCATGTCAAATGCATTTTATTTATATTGACCAAAATACAATATCTCTCACATTTAAACATATAAACTTTAGATTAAACAATTTAGTTAAAATTGTGGAGATCTCTTAAAGTTGTTAGGAAATGAAACAGTAAAACAACACTGCAGTTCTTTCATTTCAGAATAGAACGCCGTGACTTATCTTTACTTTTGGGTTCCCTCCACCAACTTCCTTAGAGAAGAAGCAATTGAAATTTTGAAGATTTTAAAATTAGAGATGTGGTTTTTAAGACAGTCAGAGTTCTACTTGTTTAGTTTACTTATTGTCTCCAGCATTGTCATGATAAAACTGCACCAACTTTTTCACAGTCAGTGCAAGAAGTTCCTTTAGCTCCTAATAAATGATGAAAAATTTGGCCACTTCTGAAATAAAGATGATACATCTACAGAGAAACTGTTGATTTAAAGTACCTTTAATCTTCATAAATAAGTGAAAAACAGAAGGTTATACAAAGCTGTCAGGATGGCACTGATGAATGGCAAATTCCCCCGTTTCTCAACTGCTGGCGGCGCCGCGGCCGCGAGGCTTCCCCGTATTGTACATCAAATCTGCCAACTCATTTCTGTGATTAAATATTCCATCAGTGCGGGCTGGAAGGCGCTAAAGCTTAACAAGATTCATAAGATGCACCACTTGAATACACATAACTCACTTCCTTGGATGGAGAGCACCCCGCATGCACAGGAAAATTAGAATTGAGCTAAATTACTCCGTAAGACAAGATCAATAGAGGAAGGAGAAGATCCCCTAATGCAATGCAAATCTAAGATATAGTTATGTCCTGACAACTTGAAGCAGACAATTAAAGTCAAATAGGGAGGAACGCAATGTAAATCAACCCTAAAACCTTGAAGATAATGGTAAACAGTAGGACCAGTGACATGATTGTTATAGCTCGGGGGTTTTTTTGGAGTGTACACTTCTGTGAAGAAAAACCTTTCTTGAGAAAAAAGCCTGGCAGCTAAAAATGGAGACTCCAAGGTGCACAACAGACACTGGGCTAGGAAAGTATTACTTGGGGACTGCGAAATACTGTATATTTACAAAACACCATGGATTTTTCTTCATGGATTTCCCTTCTAAGGCTGTTTTTATGTCTGTTTTTGGTGCTGCAGTAAATTACAGCACTCTGGCAATGTCGCTCTTTAGCCGTGGTGGCCTTGGTGTGGATTTCCAGGGGCATGTTTGGGAAGGGCCCTCAGGAGACTCCTGCTCCACTTCCAGGGTCTATCAAGGCTCCCTGATGGCCACCAGCTCCTGCCCTTCCCACCCTTCTGCTGGGAAAATGATATTTTAGAGAAAACTAAAAGACTCTTTTTTTTTCATGTATCATTCCAGCTTTTCACAGAATTGCATTTTTCTATATATGATCAGGGATAGGAAATTTTAAAAAAAATAACTTATGTCCACACATTCTCCTTCTAATAAACAAGATTTTCCTTAAAGATTTTCCCCTTTAAGGGGGTTTTTCTCTTATGAGAAAGAAATGCTTAATGAAATTGTGTTATCCATTTCTTATCTTTTCCAGTAAAATATTTATTAAATTCTTAGGCAGGTCCTAATAAGGAAATTTGTAAGAAGCACGCTGTGATTTGTCTCATTAAATCTTCATGGAAACTGGGATAATTTTTTTATCTATTTGTTTTTCCATCCAGTTTTAAATACATCCCATAGTCTTCCTGTATTTAAGCTAGAGTCTGTTCTTTTCCCCATATGCTCATTTATGGCTGGGAAAATACAGATTTGCAGCTGGATTTCTTTACTAGGTATGCTCTGGTACTTTCTTTGTTTCTGCAGTTTGTTATAATATCATTTTCACCTGCTTATTTTTATATAGTGTATATTTTATCTGTAATACCAAGCCTTTCTTTCTGCCTCAGGCATTCTGAAAGCCAAGCTCTATGTTGTTCCTTTCAGTTATTGCAGATCTTTTTGTTTTTCTCTTTTGGTTTTTGGAACAATGAATTTTTGAGCAATCTCTTGCACTCTCCTTATTGAAATATAGAATATTGTTGCACCTGTGTTACTACAGCAGATCAGTCCTGTACAGCAGGTAGCTTGAGACACAGCAAGGCCACTTTGAAAGACTTTTTTATTCCTAGCAGAAATCAGCTTTGTTATACCTGTTGGAGAGGCTCCTTTTTGGCAGTTCCCTAATGCAAGGTGGGGGAAAAGATGTTACAGAAATTACCTGGAAATCTAGTGAATACTCTTTCAGAGAACAGGGAAATTCACAGTAACTCACATGAGAAGATGTTCTTTTCTGGTCATAACCAAAAACAATATTTCAGAAACTTCAAGATTTAAGTTGACAGTGGAGAAAGAAAGATTAGAGGTGAAGAACAATTAGAGCACAGCTGAGTGGAAAGCAGAAGATCCCATCCTTGCTTTACTTAAGGCACTATTATTCTTCCTGAGTTTTACTAAGTTCTAGGAGTTTCAGGAGATACTTTGAAGTCATCCCACATAGCTGAGTAGTTGTATTCACTTCATAAATGGCCTTAACCCAGTGAAGACTATTGTAAGCACCCAGTTTCTTGGGCAGGTATTCCACGAGCACTGGCAAAATTTTCCCCATCGTTCAAAATGAAAGAGGGGGGAAGACTCTGCATTTTTAACACTTGTATAAGCCCTCAGAAAACAGAGAAGTTTTACCTGCCCAGGTCTTTTTGGCATTTGGAAGCCAGCAGTATCCACCAACAATCAGATTTTTGTAACAAACTTTCTTTCAAAAATTTGTTCAAAGGTTTGGAATAGAATGCTATATATAATTAGAAGTAAAGAACTACCACAGCAATAGATATAAAACCATGCCCCTAAGTAAGATGAATCCAGGGGAAGAGAGGATTCCTGTACACTTGCTAATACTAATTCTCTTTGTTCATGTCTTAAAGCATCTATTTCTGGAGTGTAAGAGCACCTGGGATTCATTTCATCTTTCTAGTGTTTCTCTTTGAATTTAAATGAGTCTTGCATAAGCTCAGCAAATACCCTAGAAACACTTCTCAATGTTTGGAGTTTGGGAAGCTGAATTATATGCTTGCACAGCATTCTGATCCTGGGGTAAAAGTTCACTCTATCTTATCTCTAAAGCAGATTTTTTCTAAGAGCTCTCTATCACTCCATAGATTTACTCATTTTACCATTTGAATGCATACACTTGGATTCAAACTTAGCTATTGACTAAGCAGATTTTTCTAAATAAATGTATTTGCAGTAGTGTTAGATAAGCAGCTTAAATAGTTTTCTAACTACAGTCAAATGATTATTGTTTAATATTCCACCTGTGATATTTAGATGCTCCTTTTCAAAGTATAACACACAGCTGTAATTGTTGTTTCAAAAATCATAATGTTAAAAGTACCATCATACAAATGAGGAGTTCCTAGGTAGATTAACAACATTGATGACAGCTAATGCATTTCTAAAACTCTGTGGAGCTTTTACAAACCATTATAGAGGAAATCCTGTTTTATGAAAGATGAATAAAGCCAGTAGAAAAATGGAATTCAGCATCTGCACTAGCTATTTACTGAAATAAATAAATAATAATAATAATCCAGAATTAATTACGCCTTATGCTACAATATAATGAGTTCTTCATTAAAATGTATACCCTCATGGAAACTAAACAAGGCTTATTCAAAGCTAATGCCAATGACTTATTTTTATAAACATTAATTTAATCAATTGGCTATATATTTAAATCTGGAGCAGGATTAATCTACCTATACTCACCATTGATTTGAAGTCTGCATGTTTGAAAGAGATGACCACAGGTACTGTCAGTGTTACCCTTTTGAAGGTGTTTCTTTTGGATTTATATCACACAGGATATACTTAGCATTTGATACTCTTCTATGTGATCTCTAGAAGAAATTCTGTAGATTTGATTATTTAATTGTAAATCTTTAACCATAGATACAGCTTCATTCCAGAAGGTAGGACACTATTAAGCAGGGAGTTTTTGCTTCTTCACCGTAAAACTTTGTGAGTTCTGACCCCAGTGTAGTATGGGGATCCATTTGATACTGGGTTATGATGGATTTGCTCACAAATAGAATCAGTAAAACCAGGAAATCTGTATTTGCTGAAAGGTGGAGTGCTTTCAAAATAGGGGAAAGAATGTGTTTGGGGGTGGGTGCTTGGATCTCTTTGCTTGATGGAAAATCTTGCTGAGATGTAGGTCTTGATCTGATGATCATGTTTCCATGTTTCTCCTGAGTTCACATAGTAGGTTTCCTTTTTTCAGATATTACTTCACCCAAAAGAAAGCCTTCTGAACAAGCAGGCTTCCTTTCTTTGTCATTGTGTTATTTCTAAGTTCTTGTGTTTGTCCAGATGTTGTTATTGTGGATATAACTGACCAAATTTTAAAGGGCTAAAAGAAATTAAGTACTGTTCCTTACTCACAAAGAAAATCTTTAAAGAAAAATGATCCTTGGGCTTCTCTTCCATCGTTCTGGTGTTTAGTGAAAATGTGTTCTATGGCTTCCTGGTTAGTGGGACCTAAAAGTAGTTGAATAACTGAAGTGACAGCCTCTCCAGACTGTGTATGGTGTAGGTTTTGAGGCTGGATATAAATCCAGCTGTTTTAGAGCTACTGCTCCTGTCTCAACAATTACCTGGGCAACAGGAGTGAGCCTGGGTGGGCACTGCCTGGGCCTGAGCTAAGGCTGCAAGATGCATTTTTGGAATAAAACTGAGGCTGTAATCCAAACACCAGCCATGGATAGATGTAAAAAGCACTGGCTTAAACATCTCTCAGAGGAAAATTTAAGACAAACTGGAAGGTCATCACTAAAACGTTTGTTTGTTCAGAACTGGGTGGGATATTTGCAATGCTAGATAAGTTGTAGCAGTTATGTGGAGGAATAAGTTTCTCTGATTAGAAGAATAACCAAGTTAGGAAGATCCATGTGTTAGGATGGACAGTCAGGCAGACAAACTATTCTGAAACGTAAAGTAATAAAGTAATATATGAAATGTAAAGTTAATACAGTTAAGTGGAATGGAAAACAACTCTGCTCTGTGTTAAACCCTGATTACATCTGTAAATTAATGCTAAAGCGGTTTAAGATTATGGTTAATTGTATTCCAAACATATTGCTAATGTTTTCTCTTCCTTCTTATGCATTTTTTCCCCATTTTGGACATTGGAGGACAAGATCCCCAGTATGCACTGTAATTGCATTTCATAATGCTTATTGAGAGTAACTTTCAAAATACAGTTTTCATTCATTTATTTGTTGTGGAGGTAGCTGAGAGAGGGCTGTGCTTTACAAGCTTTACAAGCTCTGTTGGTTTGGTGCTCTCAGATTTTCTTTGGAAATCTCCAAGCATAGAATTGCTTCTAGTAAAAGCGAGTGCTTTGGAAACTTTGGAAACATTGCATTACCATTTTTGTAATGGTTTTTCATGCTCCTGAAATTCTGGAACCTGTCTGGGCTAGGAAAGAAATAGACTAGCTAAAGCCAGGATTATGCATGATGATTCAATTTTTGGTCTTTTATATTCTCAGCTTGTCATTCAGAATAGAATTTTATTTATAAGTCAGAACAAGCATTCGCTGGTGTAAGCAAGGAGAACTGAGGGATTAGTAATTTGCATCTCTGCATCTAATTGCATTAGATTTGCATCTCTGTCTTATAGATTTACTGAAATAGGTAATTTACACAGAAAATAGTGTCTTGACACAATATGAGAGGATAAAGCATAAACACATCCACTTGTAATCCCTGCAGGGCCATGTTGAAACTGTAGTGTTTGTGTTTGGGCAGAAAGGTTCCAGTTTCATCTCTTCTGTGCTTCTTTTCCTATTGCAATCTTTATTCAACAGGCAGATGTATGAATGCAACCCATTTTAGTTATCAGCAGAACATGAGTGCATTTTGTATATTCTCAAGTATCTCCTTTCAAGAAGAGCATAATTCCAGCTCAGAGTTTACTTCAGAAGTTTATACTTAGGAATTTCTTTCATGTTTTTTCTCAAAGTTACAAGTGAACCAAGAATAGCCATAATTTACCTGCTTACCTGCTATGGCTGCTAGAGGACCTAGAAGGATGAGGAATAAAGACTTGGTTTTTGAAAGATCCTGAACAACTTCAGTGGGATGCATGTCCCAGTATAAAATAATGGCACTGAATGTCACAGAGTTTATGTGCACCTGAGGTTGTAGGGAGACATCTTACAGTAAATATATTTTGCAGGAAATCCTGATGGTACCACTCTTTTTTTCATGACTACGTAATGCATGTCCAGTTTTTAGACAGGTGACAGGATTTACACTTGGATGCCAATAATTAAGTTCACTAAGGAGCACAGATAAAGTCTCTAAGCATGGTGCAGATTTTGGTACAAGCACCAGTTGAGTTTGTGCAATTTAATTTCAGATTAGTTACCAGCCAAGGGGTGCCTGTGGCTGATTAATCATTTAAAAAGTATTTTGGAAAGGGCAGTTTACTGCAATTGCTTTACTTTGTGAATGGAAACATTACATGAATTGTTCCTGCAGTGCAGCCAGTCTATGTTAAGGCTGGCTTGTTAATTAAATTGGAGGCAAGTCAGTCACACAGTGTGTTTTTAAGCAGGCAGGAGAAGGAGGAGGAGAGATCCTTGTTACTGTGGGATGAGTTCTGTGTCCTACAGAGGGAAGAGGTGGGGAGAAGGGGAGTTAAGGGGGGATTATCTCATACCAGAGCTGCAAACTTTGCTGCTTCTCTGATTTTTACTTGCATGATATAGGCACCTTCCAATCCCAATGTTTGACAGCATCCTGGATACTGCACAGGAGTAACTGGGGAGAGAGGGCTGTTTCCCAAAAGCTGGGAAATTGATGATATGGGCAGCAAAGAATAATTGGAAGGGTGGCTTACAAAAGATGTTTGCTGTAACATTCATTGCTGTTCCCTGAGTCAGTGCCACAGTTCATGGGTGTTTTGGGGACACTCTA
>VYZP01020225.1:0-12406 GCA_013400635.1 Hypocryptadius cinnamomeus
AATGGGTTGAAGGCTCTTGGATACAAGTCTTATGAGGAGTAGCTGAGGCAACCGAGGTTGTTTAACCTGGGGAAAAGGAGGCTCAAGAGTGACCTTATCTCCTTCTACAACTCCCCGAAAAGAGGTTGCAGTGAGGTAGGAGTCAGTCTCTTCTCCCGGGTAAGAAGTGATAGGACAAGTTGAAATGGCCTCATGTGCTGCCAGGGGTGGTTGAGATTGGGCATTAGGAAAAATTTCTTCACTGAAAGGACAGTCAAGCATTGGAACAGACTGCCGAGGGAGTGGGAAGGTGACTGAGGGTAAAAAGATAATGGTACACAGTTCATAGGGAAAAAACCAGTTGCCACTCCCTGAACAGAATATGGTCAGCATAACCAACCTCCCACATACAGTACAACCTAATGGGGACTAAACAGAGGGTGGAGAGGAGACACTGCAGCCAGGCGCTGTCAAAACCCTTGCAGAGAAAAATTTGGTGGTGCTTTCCAGCTGATAAGCTGCACAGCAGCTGAAAACCTAGGGTGATGCCTTAGGATTTCAACTTTTATATTTTTTCAAATCCTGTGCTGCTTTAGTATAAACTCTAAAACGCTATATAGCGTGTTAGCTACTGTCTTCATATTTTGGTCAGACAAAACAATTCATCTAGGCCTGAAGCTCAAGGACACCTTACTGTCTCAGGACCCAAAAGTATAAACAAAAGTGAGTTGGGGAGGAGCAAACTGGGGGTGTATGACTTCATTACCTGAAGGTGTAATTGGAGGATTAACCCCTGATATGTAAATGGACCAAACTTACACCTGTCTGAAAAACTCATGAGCATTGTCCATCTTGGGTGTAGCCCCTGTTGGAGGATTCTGACTTCCCAAGGTGTACCTATTGAAGGCCTTTAATAAATACCCACTTTTATTCTATTAATCTTGTCTGGCTTCTGTTCTAAGTAGCCACTCCAAGGCATCAAGGGAAATAAAGCAACTTGAATCAGCAACCATGGTGAAATCACTGTCTTCGGACTGATTCACGTACTCGTCAGTTATCACAGGTACTATCCTGAGATACCTGCTTTCAACATACAGCCGCCACCCACTAAGATGTATGACTAAAGTCATTCAAGCTGCATCTAAGCACAAAGAAATAGTATACAAATGAGTTGAAAATGGGGAGAGATTACGGAAGAATCCATTGGAACCTCTGGGATCAGCCAATGGGCTGAACTTGTCTTCTCTCCTGCAGGGATGCTTATTAGGTAAAAAACATACTCTATGTGTGCTGAATGATTACCTCGAGCTACCTTTCACTGGACATTAGAGCTTGTAAGTATATTGCTTTGAATTAATTTTTGCAGTCATATAATATCACTGGTAATTCTTGAACCTTAACGTATCACAATTTATTAATAAAGACTGTTATTCTGCAAACTATTACTGTGAGTCCTTCAAGGGCACTGGTAGTTGCTGGCAGTGAGTAAACGTGTGAGACCCCCAAGGGAGTTTCTCTTTTTGGTGTGTGAACCTAAACATGTCAGTCAAACCACCCTCTGATCTAGTGAACTGCTCAGTGAAAGGTCCCCATAATGGGACACTGGCAGACTGATCGGGCACAAGGGTCTCAGCTTTCCTAGGGTACTGACAGATTCATCAAACACTAAGGGCTTGAGTAAATCTTCCCTTTTCATGTGGCACAGGGAAATGGTAGAACCACTGACCCTGAAAGTGTTCAAAAAATTATGGAGGTGTAGTGCCTAGGACATGGTTTAGTCAAGGATTTGGCTGTGCTGGGGTTAATGGTTGGACTTGACAAACTTGCAGTTCTCCTTCAACCTTACTGATTCCATGGTTCTATGAAGGCTGATGATAAGGCCTCAAAATAGATCTCAAGGAACCTCTAGGAGTAAGTCTATCCATTGTGATGTGTTTGCTTCTGATACTGCTGGATACTCTCTGTTCCCTAGATGATACATGCAGTCACTAAAGGACTGATGTCTGAGCTTCAAGTCTTAACTGATGATGCACTTTGACCTCTACTTGTTAAGTATTTAGCAAACTGTATAGCCATAGTATATGTACATACTATCAAATTTGAAGACTACATCATACTTCAGCTTTCCTGTGGCTATATTTCCTCCACTCCAATTCAGCAGCACATTACTACTTATTGTGAAACTAATTTTGTTTTAGCTATTTTCATTATTTTTAATACTGTATTGAGGATTCAGTATTTCATGACTCCTATCAGTGAGTCATTGATATGGTACACCACAACATTCTTGCTGCTAAATTGGAGCAATGGGTTTGATAGGTGAACAGGTAGATGGATAGGGAATTGGCTCGATGGCAGCATCCAAAGAGTTACAACCAGCAACTCAATGTTCAAGTGGAAATCTGTGAAGAGTGGGCTCCTTCAAGCATCCATACTGGGACCAATACTCTCTAATATTTTCATTAATGACACATATAGTGCATCCTCAGAAAGTTTGCAGGTGACATCAAGCTGAGTGAGGTTGACAGGTTAGAAGGAAGAGATGCCATCCAGAGGACCTTGGCAGGTTGAGGAATGGGTTCATGAAGTTCTACCAAGCTAAGTGCTACATCCTATTACCTGGATTGGGGCAATCACCAATATCAGTACAGATTGGATGCTGAATTGCTGACAACATCCCTGTGCAGAAGGACTTGGGGGATCCCGGTGGAGGAAAAAATGGATATGAGTCATTATTGTGAATTTGCAGCCCAAAAAGCCAATTGTGTCCTGGGCTTCAAAAAAAAAAAAAAAAAAAAAAAAAATTGCGTACACTAGGCCACGAAGAAGTTGATTCTCCCAGTCTACATCATTCTTATAAGACTTGGCCTGGAGTAAGGTATCCAGCTCTGAGCTCCTCATTAAAAACAGAAATGGACCTATTAGAGCAGGTCCAGAGGACAGCCACAAAAGTGATCAACATTACACCTATCCTCTGAAGAAAGGCTGAGGGAGTGTTGGGGTTTTTAAGCCTGGAGAAGAAAAGACTTCAGGAAGACCTTGTTGTGGCTTTTAATATATAAAGGGGGCTTATGAGAAAGAAATAGACAAGGAAATACTTTGGTAAGGTCTATAGTGGAGAAGGGACAATATTTTTTAAGCTGTAAGAGGGTAAATAGGTTGGAATCAGGGAAGGAATATTTTATGACAGGGGTAGAGAGACATTGAAGAAGGCTGAGCAAAGAAATTGTGGATACTCCACCACTGGCGGTGTTCAAAGTCTGGATGGATGGAACTTTGACAATCTTTTCTGATGAAAGATGTCCCTGCTCATGGCAGAAGGATTGGACTGGATGATATCTGACGTCCCCTTCCAACTCAAATGTTCTATGATTCTCTGATTCTATGAATTTGTCACATAGCTTTTAACTTATTTGGAGCAATATAAAGTCTTCCTTTCAATCTTCATATGCTATAGTAATTTGCTAAGGGGATCTCCATCCCTACAGCTGTCTTATGTAACTAGAATATATCTAAATTCAACAATAAATAATCCTTGAAGTTTCAGAATTGTCCAAAGGAATTAGTCACCTAAATTCTGTATAATTTAACGAGATATGTGTGCCTAAAATTTCAACATTCCTGTCTGAGAAAACATCTGGGATTCCTTAAAATGGTTGAGCTTAAAAACACAGTTCACTACATTCAGCTTTTGGCAATATCTCAGAGAACTAAACACTGAGTAGGTTTCATCTCTATGAAGAATTTATGTACTGTGAGCCTCTTACATAATCAAATCCCGTAGACAGATCACATTCTCAAGCCTAATGAGGTCCAGGTGTAAAAGCTGAGGAAAAAAGTTACAAGGCAACAAAAACCAAAGCCAAAATATATCTGTCTAAAGTAATAGAGAAACAGAACCAGAACTGATGAGTTTTACTCCAGTGTTATGAATGACAGGACTACCAACTATGAACTCAAGCCTTTTCTGTAAGACATATAGAAAATATGCAACCGCAAAACATACTTAAATTATTAATGTTAAATGAGGTATGCTGTTCCTGTTGAATTAAATGGTAGTTGCACCTTGACCACAGCAAGGATACACTCCTACTTTTGCATGGCACACACTTTGAATGTGTACACACATATAAAGCACATATATTAGAATGAAAGTTAATATTAAGATAATAATCAGTTTTACCACTGAAATAAATAAATTTAGTACCCCAAGCAATCAAAAAATGTGGATGAACTGAAAAGTAAAAGTTCAGAGAATGTTTAGAGTCTTCTGTCCATATCTGAGAATGCCAAGATTTGATGCACATTTTCAGTTTAACAAAGGAAAGATTGAGAGTGTGAAGCTGATTGTCATTCCAGTCAACATTGCCCTTGTTGATTTTAGCTAGAACTCTCTTCTGATGTCAGAATCAGTTTATATTCAAGTGTGTCATTGTATTTAATGACAAACATGGACAGCACTGAGATATGGCCAGTATAATTTGCAAGCAGTTACCTAGGTTAAAATTTTGTCTACTTATTAATTTCCTACTAAAGATTTTCTTACTTATTAATTTCTTTCTCTAATACCATTTCAAGTTAAAATAATAAGTAGTTAATCCAAGCAGTAACATTTTTATGAGTAAATATATGTCCCTAGAATAGATTGATTTAATTTCTCTGCCAAATCAGTAGCAAAATAGCTGGAAGTTATCTCTTCTAGGTCTTCTCTACAACCTTCTTTTTCAAGTATCCTGTATATTTATAAAAGATACAGGATTGACACAATTATGAAATTAAATCTGCAATTTATTTTTCAGCTATAGAAAATACAACTTGGGAACTGACATTCAAATGCACTGTGCATAAGCTAGGCACTGCCTTAATTTTCTCTCCACGGGACCAACTTTATGAGTGTGTGTGTTTGTTCTCTAAGTCAGTTCATCTTTAGACCTTCCTGTAGAAACTGCTAGTTAGGTTGTTGGTTTTGTTGTCTCCCTGCAATGTTGACACCTTCCCATCAAATAAGACATGGTTGATTCATTTAGCTGGTTCATTTATAAGTGTCATTTGTCTGCTCTACAACATATTCTGTTATGCTCTTATGTTGATAACGAAATAGTTATAGTGCTTTTATTAAATTTGCATTCTATTTTGTATATAAATGCATATACATAATTGTACATAATGCAAGTGTACATACATCCATAAAATATATGTCTGTTTGTATGTATACATCTATGTTAAATGTGCAGCCAAGAAGTTTTAAAAATTAATGCTATTTGTTTCTATAGAAAATACATTTTGCAGAGCTGAGAATAAACAAAATTGTTCATACAACACTCATACTTTCACTGTGGTTTATAGTGTCTTGTATAGGATGTGTTATTTGTGAATTAGTTCATTTACAGGATGGTGCAGAGCAAGCAAATAGAAAAGGGTAAAGTCCTGTTATGTATCACATTATGTTTGAGCTGCAAAACAGTGCTGCTTCCTGTGTTGTATTTTGAAACAGAAATTTACCACACAAAGGAATGTTATTCAAAGTTCACAAATACTAGGTCAGACCCTAAGATGTATAAATCAGTGAAACTCCAATGAATACAAGTCAGCAGTGCCCTGGCAGCCAGGAGGGCCAGCCCTGTCCTGGGGGCATCAGGGACAGCATCACCAGCCAGGCAAGGGAGGGGATTGTCCTGCTCTGCTCTGCTCTGGGGCGGCCTCACCTCCAGTGCTGGGGGGCAGTTTTGGGGTCCACAATGTAAGAAAGATGTTAAGCTATTAGAGAGAATCCAAAGGAGGGCAACAAAGACGGGGGAGGCCGTTGAGGGGAAGCCGTATGGGGAGCAGCTGAGGGCACTTGGTCTGTTCAGCCTGGAGGAGAGGAGACTGAGGGGAGACCTCATTGCAGTTACAGCTTCTGTGTGAGGGAAAGAGGAGGGGCAGACCCAAGGGAATGGCCTGAAGTTCTGTCAGGGGAGGTTTAGTTTGGATATTAGGAAATGGTTCTTCATCCAGAGGGTGGTTGAACAATGGAACAGGTTTCCCAGGGGAGTGGTCACAGCACCAAGCCTGATGGAGTACAAGAAGTGTTTGGAGAATTCTCTTGGGCATGTGGTGTGACTCTTGGGGATGGTTCTTTGCAGGGTCAGGAATTGGACTCAATGATCCTTATGTGCTCCTCTCAACTCAGCATATTCTGTGATTCTGTGATTCTTTGATTTGTCCAACTATTAATTATACCAGCTGAATTACTTACACCAGTAAGTCTACACCTTACTAAATCTAAAAACTGGAATCATTGTACTATATCCATCTGTTTAAATATATGTGGTTCAGCTAATACAGTAATACATTTTAGTGTTACACTTTCATTTTACACCACTTAGCTGGCTAAAATAGATAAAAAGATTATTATAGAGAAAGTCGCTCAGCCAAATGAACATCTCAGATGTTATGAAGAGTGATTAAGTGCCTAATTTAAAACTTTTACAAAGAGGAATAAGAAAAATATATGTTCCTCGTGGAATGTTTGATTGGTGAAATACGACAGTTTGTATAATTTCCTTAGCAAATTCTACATTCTAAACAAGAAGCCAAGATCACGTTAGATAGACATTAGATTAAGAATGCAGAGGGAATGACAAATTAAGAGATAGATGCAAGGGAGGAAATATTTTTACTGTGGATTTTCAAAAAGGTGATCTGCTGGTAGGATTGATATTTGAAGACAGGGTCATAAAAGTGAGAAGCTATTTGACATAACTGAAGGGGAGAAAAGCTCTAATATGTCCTGCAACAAAGGAGTATCGTTGTGACAGAGGCACATACCCAAATTGTTTCATAATTCATGGCCCTTGCCTAAAGTAAGATGGAATTTCTTACCCCATTCTTCCTAAAGCAGTTAACACTGGAGATACCAGTGAGGTATTTAGATAACTCATATCAGTGTTTTGTTCAACAAGTTCTGTAGCGTTCATAGCATATTTTGTAGGAGAATAGTTAAAGATAACAAAAATATGATTGGACTAGTTCATCAAAGCCTATGAAAACAGTAATTGTGGGCTCCATTTTCTTCAGGATTCCCCACTCCAGTTTCTCTTTCTTCTAAATGTTAAGTGATGAATTCACTGCCTTCATAGTGCCTGTTATCTCCACTTAACTACACGTGGTGTAGGCCCCACATATATAGGAAGATAGTTTGAAATCTGAAGGATATTTGAAACGGAGCCATCCTCATCCATCACTCTAGTCTTAGAGATCCTTCTCAGACACAGCCATGCAGCCTATATGTACAGCTCTTTTGATACTTTTTGTAGAAGAGCTATGTAGTAGCAGCCAGCGCAACTCTGTAGAAATAATCTGCTTCTTCATTCAGATTGACTTCAGATGGATACTTTGTGAATGAAAAATATAGTGTTTGATAAATTCCAACACAAATAAGCTGACCCAGAGAACCGAATTAAGATCTTACTATAGCTTTCTCTAAGAGCTGCTCAGTTCACTCCCTTTTTAAACAATATACAGTTATTAGAGGTACCTTTAAGTGAGAAATAGTGGCTTCCAGATTGCCAGTTTGATATGTCTAGTTTCCCTACAGCTTAAACTTCTTACAAATATAACGGAGTATATAAATTAAAATTCAATAAAATATAATCTATGAATGTGCCCAAGCTAAAATTCTGCCCTTCACATTGTAAAGGCATTATCTTCAGTTTTGTATTTCACTGTGGTTTCGTTCATTACTTTAAATACTATGTGCACAAAGGGCCATTATCTTTCCAGGGAAAGATGGAGTGAATCCTGCATGATGTATGACTGTATCACTTTCATTTTGTTTTGATAGACCTTATAGAGATTCAGGATGTTGTCAATAATGGATATATCCAAGGAAATTATTGTTAGCTGTGGTAGTGCATGAAAGTTCATGATTCAGGACAAAAACTAAAACCTAAGTGCCTCACTAGCTTGGATGAAGTCTGGCAAAAAGAAAGAAAGAAGTTCCAGGTCTGAAAAATGATATATTCTGTTACTTCTTTCAACAACGTCAGAGTGGAATGTGATACTTATTGACATTACATTCTTTAAAATTTTACTTACTGCTGTTGTGTTATATGGAGTTACACAGAAAGTCTTCTATGTAAAATTGAAAATTGTATCACTTAAGTTTTTTTCTTTAGATATTAACAAACAGCTTTATATGGATGTTTTCATATTTAAATACTTTTAAGTAATATAGTTAATGATTGAATATTTTTTTCTCATGTATTAGTACCAATCAAAATGAAGAAAACTGTGTCTTTCACTCTTTCTGATAATTTAGTTTTCAAGCCCAAAGTCTGTCTTTCCACTTGGAGACTGTTTATTTTTTCTAATTCTTATATGTAAGAAAAGTGCAATGAATGTTCTTTGAGATTTTTGTAGTGAACATTGTAGCATTCCTGTAGCAACTCATTTCTGAACCTCACAAGATATGCTTGGGAGAATGAAACCATACAGGCAGACAGACAAAATGGAATAGGACTAAAATGAAGATTATGGATTTTGGATACAAAGTATGCCAAACAAGATAAGGCCCGAGAAATCTTGCACAAACTTGCCTGCTACTGCAAGAAGCAGTCACACTGTAATTTGTTAAAAATTAGTGGTTGGGATCGCTTAAAGACTCACGGGGACAGGTATCAGTAAGAACAGATTTAACTTAAAGGCAACAGCGTAACAAAGCTCATTGGCAAGGGTCACTCTACTATGTCCTATATGATTAAGGCACAACAAGAAAAAGCAACAAAAATCCATCTTTCAAAGCAAATTAAAACAAACCCAGAACTATCTGTTTGTGTGTGTGTGTGTGTGTGTGTGTGTGTGTGTGTGACAAAAGGATAGAAAGGGCAAGCATAAAAAAGAGTACGGCCCAAAGGCTTAACAACACTGAAACTTAACTTTGTTTAACTTATAACTTAAATTGAGCACTTTAGCAAAGGTTTCATATAGGATTTAATGTGTCACAACAGTAACTTAATTACAGGCCTATCTTAGATATCTAATGTACTTAAACATCAAGGAGAGCAACATTTCTCCCATATTTGATATAGCATATGCACACAGGCATAAGGAGTCAGTGCAAGGTACCTGTGAAAATGTCCCCTAAAAATAGTGAAATACTTACTTCAGATGCCTGTGCATCAAAGCCAAAGGACTGAGGCCTGAGAAGGGGAGGTATTGGCCCAGGATTCATCATTGTCTGGCAACCCTCCAAGCACGGCAAACTTGAGAGTGCGTTGGCTCTGAGAGGTGTCCTGCTCAGAGGGAGGCTGCTGGTCACAGTCTGCTGTGGTGCAGGGGAGCTCAAAGGGTCTTGTTTTGGACTGCTGTTTATAGGGCTGTGAGAGAGGGAGCTTTAGTTATAGCAGTGTTTCATTCTTGCTGTATTTTGGATTGGCAACTTTCTGTGAAAGTGTAGGATAAAGGATGGTATGACATTCAGGTGAAAATATAGTTTCAAAGGCTATCCATAAAAAAACCACAAAAAAACCCACCAAAAAACAAAAAACCAACCAACCAAAACCAAAACAAACAAAACCCCCAAAACAAACAAACAAACAAACCCCAGGAGCTCATTAAGTGGCATGAGTTATTGGGACCAGTGTTTCTGAGACGCTCAAGAGGAGCTGAGACCAGGTGCTGTTCATCAAGGCCAAAGCCTAACAAGTATTTCTCAGATCAGTGTGGCCTGAAAAAGGCAGGGGAGTAGGACTGTACCACCACATAACTCCAGGGAACTCTCAGATTAACACCTTTTGCACTGCTGTGGGAGCCCAGGTTTTCACAACTGTCCAAGAGGCTGAGCTGCCTGTGCTCATGGCCTACCCTGACCCGGTGCTAGCTAATACCTTCTCTGCTCCTAGAGCATGTTAGTATGTACCAAGATCCCACTGATATTTATCTCTCTTTGCTGTGCATTTCAGATATTTTTTTAATTTCATTTAAAAGGATTTAGGGTGGAAAAGATATCTGATGAAATTATAGCCATTATGTAATTTTTCTTTCCCTTACATGTCTGAAATCTTTGTTGGGCAGCTGCCCAGATGCAAACATACAAACATCTTCATTATGTTGACAGTAAACATTTTGTAATTTAAATAATAATTCCCAAAAGGCAGAGCTATATGAATGGAGTGAATTATTTACGTACCATAATGCCTTATTTCCAATGACTCAGCAGAGACTTTTAATAGGGCAGTATGAGCAGGTAGTACTAAATATTAACCTTGACAAATAGTGTCTGCAGTTGGAAAACCAACAACAGCTTTTACTCTTTTTTTTTTTTTCTCAGAAGTGATATCTGAAGTTATATTGCAGAAATAGCTTTTGTCATGTCTTGTCATATTTGTTTAGATTGTATCAGCTAGAGCTCAAGGGGTAAAGAGTCATTGCATGGGTATTTTTCTGGATTAAAAAAAAAGAATAGCTCACTTCAGGCTGAATTGATTCTTTGTGCTACATGTAGGTCTCTGATTGTCCCTGCAGTGACTGAGGGCTGTCTTTGAGTGTCTCAAAGACAACCCTCCCACCTCTCGAGGTCACTGAAGCTCAGCTCCACACACAAAACAAAAACAAACAAAAAAACCCCATAAAACAAAACAAAACAAAACAAACAAAAAAAAAACCCGAAAAAAACCCATTGTATTTCAATCAGTATTGTGACCTTAGTCAGTATTTTGACTAGCTCAACACCGTCAAAACAGTAATGTAAGTGTAGGGTAAGGCAGCATTAACCTGATGTAGTTATATAAGGCTGAAATAACTCTCCTTTAAGTGTGTATAAGTAGTGTCTGGAACTTCCAAAGGATTGGTAGCATTGTTGCAGAAAAACCTTTTTAAAGGTAAATTCACAGTTTCATAAGTATATAACCTAATTGTTATTGCAAACTATTGCAAACAACTTGTTTTTTCTCCTTATTCTTGTGCTCAGATAAAATTCCATAAGAATTAACTGCATATATCAAAATGGGATACTGTATCAGTAGCAAAAGGATTTTTCAATATCATCTGTATTTTGATATGAAACTTTTGGGCAGATCTTCTGAAATTGGATCCCATAGGCTTTCTCACTGCAAAACATGCATGAACTTCAAAGGTGATTTTGGTTTAGTGAGGATTACTAAATATTAAACTCTTGAAAAGAAAATATCAACTGTATATAATTTAATCTGCAATATTTTTTTTTTTTTTTTAAGATTCAGAAAACAGAAATGGCATTGGCACTACCAGTGTTATAGGCTAAATCTCATTTCTGTTACCTAGGCAATGTGAGAAAGCAGAGGAAATAATTTTTATACTAAAATTTTTGTGGAGTGTCTGCAATGTCATGTAAGTTTAATTACCATCATACTAATATTTATGCATATATTTAAGGGGGCAACAGATGAAGTAACTATATTACAGTTTAAAAAATTCAAGTCTTATACTCTGTTCATAATATGATTTCTGCAGAGAATTTAGTTTGTAAAAATCTCAGTTATGTTTGAAACCATGTGAAGAAAGACATACAAGCTATACTGTGGATAAGTGGTTTAAAAAAACCCAATTAGAATATACTCCTATTAATCAGTTTTCTACAGAATCAGGTACATTATGCTTTTCCACACAGGAAAAAAAAAAAAAAAGTAAAANNTCCACACAGGAAAAAAAAAAAAAAAAGTAAAAAAAGAAAAATGATGATGGAAATCTGAAGGAAGAGACAAATATTATTTTTAAATGCTGTATGACCAGGTCTCCAAAACACTGCATTAGAACTACAGGAAGGTTATTATAAATGCATTTGTCAAAGAGGCAGCTTATACTTAATGGAATAAGTTTGAATACAGATATTGGCAGACAGTCAGTCATTGTTTGGCTGCTTTATGAGAACAGCTCTTGAAAAATCTCCCTAAATTCCCATGGCTTCTGACTACACTTATAAGATGCACTCACTTGCAGATATTTAGTGGTTTAAGCAGAAAAGTGGGAGACAAGCCTTAATCTTATTCCTTATTTAATTTGATGCAGGAGCTGACAGCAACCTTTTACATATATCGTTGTGAGATGCAATCAGTGAAGCCTAAAGTTCTTTTAGCTTCTAGTGACAGCTTTTCTGGTGTGTCTTCACAATGCCCCTCATGCTGAGTTAACACACAGCTTGACAAAGGATCTACAGCTTGAATGTGATGTTTTAAGTCTTGTTGGCACAGTTTTCTATTTGTCAACAGAATAGTGGAGCATTTGCTGAAATTTATTATTCTATTGTCCAGAACTGCTACAGACTAGTTCAAATGCTGATATTTCCTTTGAGATGCTAACAGAATGGTGGCAGTTTTCATTACTGTCCCAAAAGAAAACAGAAGTGGTACAGGCATGCAAATTAATTAAGATTTTCCGTCTGATTACTTGCAATTATAAGCTGCAAACC
>VYZP01020226.1:0-27926 GCA_013400635.1 Hypocryptadius cinnamomeus
AGAAGAGAAGAGAAGAGAAGAGAGAAGAGCTCAGAGGAGACTTTATCAGTGTGTATAAATACTTAAAGGGTAAAGAGGACACAGCCAGGCTCTTTCTAGTGATGCCTAGAGACAGCACCAGAGGCTACAGGCCCAAACTAAAACACAGAATATTCTCTCTGAATATCAGAAAACAGGTTTGTTTACTGTGAGGGTGACCAATCACTGGCACAGATTGTGCAGGGTGGTTGTGGATTGTCTCTCCTTGGAGGTAGACTGGACATGGTCCTGGCCAGCCTGTGGTAGGTGGCCCTTCTTTGCCAGGTGGGTCAGACCAGGTGAGCTCCAAAGGTTCCTTTCAACCTCAACCATTCTGTGATTCTGTGATGAGTGGAAGAGAATTAAGATTGCAGCTGAGAAGAGCACATGTAGCCTCAACAAGAGATTGTTCCATTGACTGTGGCTTCAAATCACAATGGGACAGGTAATAAAATATACAGCGGGGAAAGAGTAAGGAAACCTAGCCAAGACTACTCAGAAACTGTTGAATTCAGTAAGTGGTTTTTATTGGTATTGGTGTGGAATAAGTGTAAACTGGGTGAACTTGTGTGTGTCCTGTGAATTAGTCATTGAGGTTAAAGAAAATGAAAGCTTTTGCTCCTTTTTTTTTTCCTTTCTGAGGAGAAATGGTTTCCTTCCACACCTATAAGGTAAACAAAATCCTCATCCTTAACTTTCAAAGAATGCAAGATTAAAAACCTGGGAAACAATCCACCATTAATTGTGAACAGGCACAGAATTAGTGGCAATTTGAGATCAAGACAATGAATATCTTTATAAAGCGCTTCTCTAAAAAAATTAAGTGTTGCTAGTTTTTCAGAATTCCATCGTATGGTTACTTTAAAGTTAGGACAAACAGGTTAAGAAATATGAGCTAGGTCTTAGCAAGCCCTTTGGCTTACCAGACAATGAGCACTTACTTTTTAAAAACCTGAAAGCACTGAGAAATTACTGGAATAAGATGAGAAGAACCCTAGCAATCCTCAAAAAAGAGAATATTGTTAGTAATTACCATTTTTCTAGTACTTTAATCTAAAACTCAACATCTGATAAAGAAAATAATCTTTGAACATCTAGAAGACAGTAAAATTATGATCAATAACCTGCACTGTTTTGTCAAGACTAAATGTTGCCAGACAAACCATTTTTGTAGCCTAGACTAATTAATGGAAGAAGAAAATGAGGTAAATGTTATACTGAAGGTCAGAGTCTCAGCTGGAGAAAGGAAACATAACCGTATTGACTTCATCATACTTATTAAAGCAAGCTGAAGAACAGCATTTATACTTCAGAACTGCATTTCTCTAGGTTTAATAAAGTTTCACCGAAAAAATTAAATCAAATTAAAAAAAAAAAATTCACATAACATGAAATCTGGGTAAATGTCTGCAAAATGGAGAAATTTTGAATGCCTTTAGGGATTGCAAAGATTGCTTCTAAAATGTATCTTAATTATTGGCTTTCTTAATAATCCAGGGAAGGTCCAAATTTTATTAATGCAGCCTTGTACATGGTGTAAACATGAAAAGAAGAATAAAAAATATAATAAACAAGAAGAATAAAAAGTATACACCGAGCTAGGGAGAAAAGGTGGGTTATAATACAAATACGATTTTTTAAAGGAAATAAGTTCAAAAATACTGATATTTGGTATGAAGAAGAAACATGACAACAGTAATCCATTTTTACTGCCTAAAGATCTAAGCCCAGTTTTGTTTGTGTGGGTTTTGTCATAAATCCTGTCTTCTATGTATGTGTTTTCATGTGAATTAAATAAGTTCAGTGCAAAGGATTCCCATTCTTTTCCTCATATTATCATCTACGAAAAGAATTACTTGGTGTTGACATTACATAGTTACTGACATATTCATTAATATCCATAACTAGAAGTATTTTGGTACATAGAATAATAAAGAACAATCTTTTACTACAAGAGAAGAGGTAAGATTTAGATGTGGACAATCAAAGAGAAAATGAAAGGGCTGTGACACAATACTGGCCAGCCTGATAAGCAATGATTTTGGTGGAAGGGATGTGGATGTGTTTTTTATTAACTCCATCTTGAGGATATGCCTCTTCTCTCAGATCAATGTTGTCAGAATTTACTCCCAAGGTGAGTTTTTCCAGCAATGTGCTGCATGAGCACTCAGCCATATCTTGGACATTACTTCAGCCCAAGGTCTGGAGCTCTGCAGAGGAAAATCCAGGTACAGTCATGTTGAGATAATGCAATCACACAAATGAAATCAGTTTACAAGGCTCCTTAGGATCAGGACGATTTAGTTATATTAGGTTGCTCTTTGTGCAAGCCCACAAAATAACACAGGTGTAAAGGGTGCAGACTGTGCCACCTCTGATATTTCAGAGCTCTCTTGGTTTCTCAGGTGGATGGCATGTTGGATTCCCAGGTGCTCCCATAAAGCCAATGCTTTTTGATATACAAAGTGATTACTTTTCTTGGCAGCACCAATAGGAACATCAGAAGAAGGAATTGCTGTCATTGTGTTGCAGGCATAGCTCAGCATAAACAAAGAAGGGCCAGCCTCATCTGCCTGGATGTTTGTGAGAAAATAATCAGAAATATTTGCTACTGGAAACTCATGTGTCCAGAGCTGCATAAAGGTTATGTGCAGTACTACTGTTCACATGCTACAGTTTGTAGTGAGAATGTGGGGCAATTATGAAAGTGAAATTTGCTTTTTCTGCAATGTGTGCAACATTTATTTGAAGTGAATTGTTCCAGGGAACATATTTGCCAAGAAACTCTTTCAGGAGATAATTTAAGGAAAATGAGCACCAAAGAATGGAAATTATGGGATTGAATTCACTTAATTCAAATGGAAAATGTCTTCATGGTTTTTACCCAGCAGGTAATGCATATGTTTATTGCATTATAGAAATTACAGAGCTAGTTAAATTATTTCACTATTTCTGACATTCTGAAGCTCTTTCCACTCCATATGATCTGAAATTGATACTTTTTCTGCTTATTTTTACAATGTATTTCCAGAGGGTTTTGCCAGAATTTTTATGATATAATTTTAGAAAATTCATGTTTACTAATAATCTATTTTCTTCCTGAAAGTAGGGAAAATAATGAAAGCAGCAATGTTCAATTACATTTTAAAAATATTGACATATGCATTTGCCAAAATTTTAATAGGAAGTGCTGATACTGCTTGAAACATTCCCCTTGTAAAAGTATAGACCATTTTTTCAACAACATAATGGCGCAGGATTTGCTGAGAGCTATCATAAATCATAGAATTGTGGAAAAATTCAGGCTAGATCTCTGGCGGTGTTGTAGCCCAGCCTTCAGCAGAAAGCAAGGCTAGCTTTGAAGTTAGATCAGGTTGCTCAGTCTTGTCCAGTTGCATATTGAGTACCTCTAGGGATTGAGATGTCACGATTTCTGTGGGCAACTTGTGCCAGTGCTCAACCACCATCACTGTAAAAATTTTTCTTTACTTTTGATCAGGGCCCAAATTGGGACACACTATTCCAGATGTATCTTCACAGGTCCTGAGAAGAGAGGAATAACCACTTTCCCTAGAACACTGGCTACACTTCTGCTAATACAGCTCAGAATGTGCACAGCTCTCATTCCCACAGGTGGGATCAGCAAGATCCCAATGCACAAAGCAACGCCCTGGCTGGTTGACTCCAGTCTTGTGCTGAGCACGGCAGTCAGATCCTACCCAGGTGCAGGACTTTGCATTGCTTTTTGTAGCATTTCATGGAGCTCCTTCTGACTAATTTCTCCAGTTTCTCTGGGTCCTTGGGTGACATCCAGTGTATCAGTCACTCCCCCCAGTTTGGTGCCACCAAGAGAATCTCTGAGGGCTTCTTACATTCCTCTGTCCAGGTTACTGATGAGTTCAACATTTGTTAGTCCATGCTGGCTGTTCACAGTTGCTGTCTTTCCTTCCACTTGCACTGAAATGACCTGCATAAAGACTTATTCCTTAATTTTTCCAAGAACTGAGGAAAGAGTGACTATCTTTTAGCTGCCTGGATCCTCTTTGTCATTTGTTTTAAAAAAATATGTTTTTCTCTTACTGCAGACCCAAAGAGGCAGTCCTCCCCAAGGACATCTCTTCTCCATGGAGACATTTGGGCAGAGGAATCACATATCATGTAAATAATCAAGTCTGTCCTCTCCAACCTAAAAATATTCTGTTTCTTTGGGGGAATAGGGACTTCATGGGGCACAGCCCTTCAGTGTCCCCAGACATGCCAGTGTTGTCTATTAATCATGAGTCTTTCCTTTTCCTGATGCAGGCTTCTCTGTCTGTCTGCAAACATATGCTCAGGTGTAGGAACAGACTGAGTTTTGGAGTTGTTTATGAGAACCTAAACACGTCTGGCACCTTTGCACAGGACAAAGACCTTGTTCACTGCAGCAGACTGTGTAGAGGAAGGACCAAACATTCCTGCTAGGTCTGCTGATCCATGCCCCATACATGGCTATTCCTCAGCACTCCGTGTAAGCTTCAAGTCTAGGCCACATTTGAAGAAATATCCAGTGAGAAAGACAGACGTTATGAGGGTGATGGGCTCCCACCCACTGTGAGGGGGGTAGGGTGGGGTGGAATGGGCAGTTTCTCATTCCTCTACAGTCCAGGGGCATGTGATGGGCTTGCTGTGTTGCGTGGAGTAGAAGAAAAGGTTGTGGGATTAGTGAGGCTTTGCTTGTTCCATGTGCTCACTGCAAAAGAAATGCTAAAATAACAACTAACGGGTGTAGTAAGAGAAAACATGTTGTTTGCTTTCTCAGAGACTCTAGGTGACTTTAGGCAAAATCTGTGGAGAGGGATTAGCAATCAGGCTATAAAAATGTTACAGCTCTAGCTTTGCTCCATGCTTCTCTATGGCTGAACACCCTCTCACAGCCGATCTCAGCCAGCTTGATCCATAAACTATTCAGATAACAAATATTTTATCTTCTCAAATCAGAACTACAGCAACTCCTCTTTTCATCAAACAATCATTCAGGAATGAAGGGGGCTTTCACATCAGAGGGGTGCTTCTGTGCCATGACATCCTGTCTGGGCTCTGGGAGCTTCTGTTTCCCTGTGAAAATGAAGGTGGATGAGTGCTTGCTCCAAACACACTGCTGATGGCAGGGCTCAGCCTAGCAGCTCCCAACAGAGCCTGAGTAGAAAGCGGCATTACCTCATATGTCACAGTGATATTTTAAAAGGTTGCATAATTACTCTGACTGTTGCACTCAGACTGGGTGACAAGACTATGAAAACTGAAATGTGATCCAGAAACTGTTTGGATTTTTTTCTTTTTTTTTCTTTCTTTTCCCCCTTGTAGTCTGGGGGTGCACTGCAGCCTGAACGGTTACAGTGAAAAGGAAAGTCAGTGAGGAAGGGGAAGAATAGGTGATTCCAGACCCACTCTTTCTGCTGTTGCTCAAAGCTCAAAGGAAGGGCATACAGCCTCCTGATTTCCATAACCATGATGGTCCTCACTGATGGTGCCCAGCACATTGCAGGGGGTGTTTTGGCACAACACAGCTGTCTCCCAGCTGTGGTGACATGGAGGAAAAACCAAACATTGCCCAAAAGCACTGTGCACCTGAGACAGCTCCTACCACATGTGTCATAACAGAGGGCAGCAAAATTTACCATGTTAGGAACCCCTAACATGCCCTTTTTGAGGCAATGCCCACTAATATTTCCCTGAGAAGGCACTTTTTGGGGTGTAGTGATGTCTGTCCTGCTCATGAGGATTGTGGTCTGTGTTTGAAGGGACACAAGGCCCTGGTCCTACCTGACCTCCACAGGCTTGGTACTGCCTGGGACATGTAGCAGTCTCACTGAGTGATGGGCCCCAAATTAAAATACAATGAGATTGCCCTGTGAAAAGTAGAATCAGTTCAGTGCAAAGCAGGCGTCCTTGGCTTTAAAGGAAATAAGGAGAAAAGGAAGTTTTTTGTTATTTTCATAATAGGTATTTGCATTCAACCTTTAGACTGAAAACTACATTATCTGATGCAGACTAATCTTCTCCTGGTTTTGGGACCTCACAGAACCATGGTTAAGATGAGCACACACTGAAGCATGTGAGGATCTACTGAGTGGTCTCAGCTTTTGCACAGAGTTTGTAGAGCAGAGATGAAAAATGAGTTTCAAGAAAGGCATTTCTCACAGGCACACAGAAAGCCCTTTAAGTGTGGACTGCACTCCACACAGAAAAGAGACCACATTAAAAAGGCATTTAAACCCCTGAAAGTCTTTTTGACTTCTGACTTCAAAAGAGCTCCCTCACAGAACTGTACCTGCAGTAGCTGCCTTCTGGTCATATGGTCAGGCATGAGGGAAATTCAGCTGATTTCTCCCTCAGCTATACAATGAAGCATGTTAAAAACCATGAAATTGGAAAATTATGTTGGGTTTTTAATCTTTTTATGCCAAACGAATAGATTCTGCAGACAGTGATGTATGAAATTAATTTGGAAGCTAGATGTTAGTAAGGTTAAGTTTTAAATTTTTTTTCCAGGGATGGGGTGAGCAATTAGGACTCCTGCCTTATCCAAAGTAAAAAGACAACTACTCGTGGGATAATTTGGAAAAAAAGAGTCTGTTTTCCCAGACATTTAAATAAAGTGGAAATGAGTCAAATGAGGGCAGCAAGGAGGGATTGGGTAAATAACCAAGTTATAAGTTTGTTGCTGATCTGCAAAGTAATTGAAATAAAGAACTAAAATGCAGATTGTGTTCTACTCTCCCAACATTAGGATTTTTAATTTGCCGTAGAGAAAAGGTGTTGAAAAAACCCCCCTAAACTTTGGGATGAAAAGTCACAGAAAGTTTGTTGCTCAGAGTTCTGAGGCAAAAGCCAAGAAAATTAAATTAATAAAGTTGGCAGCAGCTTGTACTTCTCTTTGACTTGAAAGGAACCCCTGGTTACTCCTCTGCCCGTGTTGCAAGGAAGTGTATGATGTGCTGCTGCAGGCAGCTCTGCCAGCTCTGCTCCTGGCCTCATCCTCACCTTCTGGCAGTGCTCTCCTCCTCGGAGCATCCTGAGCCTCACACGTGGGCTACTGTCAGAGCGCCAGGAAAAACCGAGATGGATCAACAGCGCGCTGAGTGACCCCTGTCCTCCAGAGGGGTAGAGGGCTTTGGTTCAAGCCAGTCCTTTTAATCAGAAAGGGCACTTAACTTGCAGACTCTGCAGCACCATCCACAAGGATCCAGGAGAGCAGAAACACGTCAGCACTGACTTATGGCCAGTGTTTTTATCTGGAATGTGAGTGCAGCTCCTTGAGCCATAGGAAAAAATCAAACCTACATCTTCCATTTTTTAGCTGAGGGTATTAATTTTGTGTTATTGGATGGAAAGTTAACTACAACTAATTTCATTTACATGACCTTTATTTACATGACCTCGATTGTAAGTACCCAGAAAGTTAAATATTTCAAAATGTGAAGAGCTTATGTTCAGTAAGTGTCTAAACAAACGGTTTTTGATAGATTAACTCCTCTACCCCCCCCTGCCCCCCGCAGTGTTCATTTGTTTTGGCAAAACCAGTTTGTTGAATTTGTTCAAACTTCAGAGAATGATCAGCCAACCTGAAATGTGTTTTGTGACTAATGATTTACCAAAAGAAATTTACTGTCTTCTTCCCAGGAGGCATATCATTCATTTGGAAGTTCATGGTAAATTTTCCTTTATTTCTTTCTCTCCTTTACAGTGGATTTGAGCTTCCTCAGGAGACAGGTGGCTCCCTTTTGCATTGCCTATGATTTGGCCTTCCAAAGAGGGAGATTGTTAGCTTCCTGCTTTGGATGGGATCAGTAGATCATCTTTTTTTCTCTGCCTCATAAAGAGAAGGGGGCTGCTGTCAGCACTGGGGGGCTGTGAGTGCAGTCAAAGGGAGCCTGAAACCATGAGAGCTGCAAAATTAGTGTCCAGTTAGTGTCTTGCCTGACTTTGCATGCTGTGTTTGGGCAGATTTGAAAGCAGGCCAAGGGGATTTGGTTACCTCTGTTTGAGTTGCACCATCCTCAAGCACATTAGGCAGCTGACAGAACCAATTTGGATCCATGGCTCCTTGCTGCAGAAGTTTTAGGGAATGGGCTGAGAAAATACAAAGTGAAGTTTCACAGGACTCAGTCCTTCTCGGTGCTCCTCTAAAACTGCCTAACAGTTTGCTTAAATTTACCCCCTCTGGGTGCCACTGCAAACTTTCAGTGTTGTCACAGTGCTGATGTAACTGTAGGAGGGTATTTTTCCAGAGGAGTTTGCAACGAAGAAGAATTCAAGACAGAGCAATGGTGAAAAGTTTCCTGGGTCTCTTCCCTCACAGCTGAAGTGGAGCCCAGCCCAGGCAAGGGGCTAACAGAGGGAGGACAATCTAAACATAACATGGAGCACTGTGGGGTGCTGGGGAAAACACCATCTCCTGATGTGGTAGCTTTCCCATGTCCCATGTAACACGAGGGCAGGGATCTTGCCAGTCACATGCTGAGCACCATATGTGAGCTGGGTTACATTCACTCAGAGTCATTCAGCTGTTGATTGCAAAAAGCCTCCCGGGAAAGTGGGTGGTTATCTTTAAAATGATCTTCATCCAGCAGAGCAAGGCTTTGGTTCAGTTTTGCTAGTGTGGAGCACTCCCATAATTTTGAATCATATCAGGATTTGATTGTGAGTTTAAATATATGTTGTGAACATTCAAGTCCTGTGCAAACAAAGACCAGACAGAGGCCAAGACAAGCTGACGCGTGAGCAGCCATGTTGTTCCCTCTCTGGGCCAAGAACTGGATTCCTTCACAAAACCGTCTGTGTTGCAGTGATAAAAAGATGAATATTTGATGTAGTTAAAGAGATAACACCCTGATGCCTTATTAAAAAAAATGAATTAATGGTTATGAGGAGACTCTATAATG
Organism: Hypocryptadius cinnamomeus; assembly: GCA_013400635.1. Classification (NCBI taxonomy): domain Eukaryota; kingdom Metazoa; phylum Chordata; class Aves; order Passeriformes; family Zosteropidae; genus Hypocryptadius; species Hypocryptadius cinnamomeus. The sequence continues at coordinate 8,943 of VYZP01020226.1, forward strand.
TGGTTGCTTGCAGCAGCAGTGAGTTGGATGTGGTGCCCCAGAGAGCACCTTCCAGCTTAATTTTATTGTTTGCTGGTACAGATCCATGAGGAGGTATTCACTGGGATTTGGGTTACTATTTTGTTTATAGAAAATCTCACCTACCCCTTGCTATATAATGGACTCAATGTGTTGGAACTATGCTTGGAAGAACAAATCTGGGTCATAGTGTCTCTCTCTTTTCCAGCAGACCGAATCGTCGTGCTCCTATTTGAACTGACTGGATTAACAATCCCCCCCGAAGTCCGTGCAGCTACCTGTGGAACAAGCAGTACCGAGTGCCCTGCCTTTGGCTCCCCTGAGACAACGTGAAACAGTGCTACAGCTCGGTGGCGATGATGACGCAGCAGCCACCGATGCTGCTGCACTCGCCTGCTGAGACCAAGGGCCCACCACAGAAGTCATGCTGGTGTTCATTGGGATGCAAGAGACTGAAAACTGATCAGGCTTTGAATCTCTGCAGGCTGTGTAGTTCATACAATATTAATTAAAAGCTCGGATAGGATACTTTGCCGGTGTAAGTCCAGTTTAAAAAGTGAAATAGATGGAATGTCTGCAAACTGGCATATCAGACTCCTACAGCAGTGTCCAGTGTCCCTGTCCCACCTGCAGGATAGCTGGTTCTTACACCATGAACTTGATTTGTTAGCATGTCTGCTGTCAAAAGGTCTGTTTCTTATTTTTGTTGAGTTATACCTTAAATGTGTCTTTTTTTTGGCTACTTACATTCTTGTTTCAGCACAGCGGCAGCCAAGCAGGGGCCCAATTCCTGGCCCTCGGATTTATTCCCATTGCTTTGATGGGCTGAGTCTGGTGCAGCCTGTATCACAGAACACCTGGATGGGCTGATTGCAGACATTCACTGGCACTGCAGTCTCAGCTGTGGAAACAATTTTGCTGGCAGTGGAAGCCCAGTTTTGCTGGGGAGGGGCCATTATTTCTAGTTTGAAATGTGTGAAGTCTCATCAGAGCTCTGCTATCAGACCCACTGGAAATTTTCCCCTCACTCTCTTGGTCCACCTTCTCTCATCCATCCAGATCTTACTTCTGCTTCTTCTCCAAATCCCTGATATATGTTTTCTGGCTTCTTTTTCTGTAATCTCTCCCCTCATTTTTTCTTCACACATTAGTTCTTCCTTCACTGTGTTTCTCCACTGCCTCTTCCATTTTCTCTGCCCTTCCTCTTAATTTCTCAGGACTCTCCTGTTTTTCTCCTCATGTCCACATTTTTGTCTTTTCTCCAGAAGCTCCATGAATGACAACCTCAGTAGTGGAGCATATTCCTTGAAAAGGCTGTTGTCTCTCAGCAGTGAGATGCAGGTCCAGAAGGTATTGCCGCTGTTAATATTTATGAACAAGTAATGTTAGGGACCTATGGTGCCAAGCATTGTGCAGCTGGGCAGGAAAACACAGCTCTTGTGCCACAAGTCCTCAAGTCTTCCACAGGAGTAAAGGGGTTACAGCCTCAATCACCAGCAACTGAGGCATATGGAAAATAAGGAAAAAAGTACTAAGCTGTTTTAGCACATAAAGTTGTGAACACACTTTTTCTCCCCATTCTGATATCCTTATGCATGTAACTGTCTTAATTTCATTCAACCTGTTGATTTTACCGGGGTATAGGAATGACACCCATGTAGAAAACATAGAAAAACTTGCTCTTCATGTCCGAGTCAAGAGCACTCAGAGAGTTCAAGATCATCAATTTTTCTCCACAGTGTCATAGCAGGAAAGTAAAACTCACAGGAATTAAAGGCAAGGAGAGAGAAGAGTGGGAGAAAAAACAAGGAAACTTTATAGTCTGTGCTGACCACCTGACTCTGGCTCACAGACCTGGACTGGAACGCCTGTTTTCCTGAGGCGTGGCTAGAGCTGAAAAATGCAGCAAAGTCCTTGTATTCTGTGATATTCCAGTACAGTGTTCATGAAAGTCTTTGTCAGCTTCACAGATGTATTGAGAAAATTGAGAAGACTGTAAAGATCTAAGCATGAAAGTAATGATTTGCATTCTTCCTTTTTATATCACTGATGTTTAGACTTAAGGCGTGATGTCATCTCCTAGTTAGGAGGTTTTGCTGTGCCACAGGCTTTTCTATCAATATATGGTTATACTGTTTCCTGTGACTTGGAGGTCAGTTGGCCAAGGGATAAGCAGACCTGTAAAGTTTAAGAGCAGTGAAATTGTTATTTTGATAATATTTAACTTGCCTAATATTTAATATGTACAGGAGTGTACTCAGGAGTACTCAGGAGTGAAGCAGGGCAGTGGGATCTCCTGCAGCTTTCAGTTCAGGATGCCTATAGAACCAGGAAGGCTGTGTATCAGTTTGCAATTGGCTTGGAAATCTTGCATGGGGCCTGTTTGTGTCTCTTGTGCTGAAGGCTGAATGTAAAATGAACATTGTTAGCCAAGAAAGCAAATAAAGGGAACTATTTCCCAAGGCATTTTACTCTGTTTATTTAACGCCTCTGAACAAACCCCTTTCCACATCCCCTGAACCTACTGGCCACTTCAGATAGCTTCATTTCCTGCAGGGTGAGTTTTTTCTAAAATGTTTATTCAGCTTCAGGAAATGATGATTTCCTGAATATTCTGAAACTTCATATTTTTGTTGTATCCCTGTTTATTTAATAGTTTTACTTATTGTGCAAGTGTGCAAGGCACAGCAACACCTCTTGAAATGTAACTGTGAGGACAGAGTGAAACTAGACATAGTACAACAAAAAACAGTTAGAGTGAAACTAAATCTGGTTTTGCTAATTTATACACAAGTGTATTACCATTAGCATGAGCCATTACTTCTTATTTATACTGGCCTTAATGAGTTCAGAAGTAGGTTTTTAAATTTATCCTGCTCTAAGGAAAAGTGCCTAAAAATTCAAGTTAGTGAAGGAGAATTAATTAAGTTAAAGATTTTGTATTTCACAGTTTACATTAATGTCCTTTAGTTTTGTTTAAGCAGCAAACCAACGGAAGGGACTATATGTTTTCTTCACCCTACAGTGGGACTGAAAATAAGCAATGCTTATTTTGTGAGGTTGAAATTAACCTGCTGCCAGCACTCCAGCCTGACATGAATGTCACTACAGAGTGAAATTTGTGCACATTCTTAATGAAAAGGCCATAATACTTTATGCACAAGGATAGGAACAAAAATAACTACTCTGAAATTAAACAAGCTTCTTTAAAGTAAATTGTGATTGGTCCCAGAGGAAATTCAGGAATTGCATAGCCTTGCCATTTACCCTGGACTGAGCCACATGTCCCAGTCATGCTTTCCTCTTCTCCCTTTGTGCCTACTTGTTTTTAAACTTCCTCTCCTGTCACTATTGGCTGTGACTCCCTTTGGTTTTTTCACATCTCTGCTGAGTCTGAAGAGAAATGCAATGTGAGTATGATGCTTGCCCCATGCTTACCTGAAACTTCCACCCTCACAAAAACCATATCCTTCAACGTGTGTCCATTTGATTAGATTTTTGAAGGAAGAAGAGACTGAAGACTAAACTTTCCTTTTCTTAGACAGCCTTTTATCCTTGCTCAGAGAACCAGCCTCTTCCTCTCTTCCGTGAGTCCTTTGTTGCCACTCCTATAATGTCTGTTAAATATCCTTTTCAGTTTCTGTCCCTTCCCTTCCCTCCCCTCCCTTCTCCACCACATTTTCCCCAGTTCAGGTGGACACACGCTGGTGACAATGTCCCTGTGACCAGGTCACTGCCAAGACAGAACCTTTACAGCAGCAGGACAGGAGCTGCTCCCAGACCACCCCTTGTGATGCAATGTGACACCACTGTGCCCCTGTCTGACAGGAGTGCTCTTGCTTCTGACACTAAATGCTTGATATCCACATTGCTGAGCTGAGGGTGCTGTTCTCAGCATGTTGCTCCCTCCCTGAGTTCATGTTGTGCAACTTTACCAGTAGGATGCAGGGCCAAAAGCATTTGATTTTTAAGCAGGCTTTGACTGTTTTTACTTAATCTCTGATTAATTCACCTTAATTCCTGTGTGACCTGCTTTCTCCTTTTGAAGGGGGATAATTCCCTCTCTTCCTCCTGTTTAACATGGCTGGACAGAGCTCCAACCCTTTTGTCTTTTTCAGTCCAGGACTGTTTTTCTTAGTACCTTTTCTGCTCTAGCATAGATACCAGACCATCAGCTCCATCAGTGTCTTTCCCAGCTTTCACAGAAGGCTGCATCCTTTTGAGAGATGTGTTACATTTTAGCTCTCTGTAGGCTTGGTGAAGATTTCAGAGGTTATAGGGGACCCATGGAGAGTGTTTTTTTTTCTCCTCCAGAAGTTTATGCTACTTGGCCTCTATTATCACTTCAGCTGCTGGGAATCATTTGCAGTAACATGTTTAAACCAGAAATTTCATGAGAAAGATCTACCCCAGGCTACAATTACATTTGTAAAGTAAGCTGCTAGGTGATAGGAAAGCGAGTGAATCACACAAATAAATAGGTTTAAATTAACTCCAGGTCCTATACTAATGCATGATGACATTTACAGCTGCCTTGGCTTACCCTGCCATCTTCTGGCGATACCTGCTGCAAGATCAAAAGTTAGAGGTGAAATGAGCTGAAATACTTTATTACTAGAAACACAAGAGTTGGCTCCAGTCCAACAGAACAGTTTCCTCAAATAACTATTTTTAATATACAGCACCATATAGGATTCCTGCAATAAATGTTAGTATTTTAGACTTATTTAACTTCTTTCAATAGTGTAGTTATTTTACTGGATGATATTTCACTAGGCTAGAGAAACCTCTCTGGCCTGACAATGCCTGCCCTGGCAAAGGCAGATTAAAAAAAATGTACCCCACATTTCTCTCTCATTATAAAGCAACCAAAGATGTTGAGGCAGACAGGGCCACTCACTGGCCAAGTATTCAAGACTGTAACTGCTTGGTCTCCAAGTCTTTAGATGCTCAGTTGGAAACTGCTTCTCAGCCATCCAAAACGAAACCATTTGACACTTCCTACAACAAAACCACCCATCTGAGCTCCAATTCTCTCACTGTGTCTTCCAGCTTAATAGCTTAAATAATTTTCTTTTTTGATGGTCATGTTGGGTTAGCATGTCAAGGGTAGCAACGGGATTAAAGGGGTGACTTCTCTGAAAAGCTGCCACAAGTTTCCCCCATGTCAGAGCCAATGCCACGTAGCTCCAACATGGACGCACGGCTGGCCACTGGTCAAAGCTGAGACCAGCAGGGACAGTGGATTCTCTGGGATAACAGAGTTCACAAGGGGAATGATTACTGCACAAGACCAATTGCATTGGGAGAGAGGAGTAAGAATGTGTGAGAGAAGCACACATTCTTCTCACCAAACTCAGTGGAGAAGGAGGGGAAGGAGGTCCTGCAGGTGCCAGAGCTGAGATTCCCCTGCAGCCCCTCATGCAGACATGGTGATGCAGAATGTTCACCATGGACTGTCGGGGTCCAAGAGGAGCAGAGACCCAGCCACAGCCTGTGGAGAACCCTATGGCAGAGCAGTGGGATGCCCAAACGAGGCTGTCACCCTGTGGGAAACCCATGCTGGAGCAAGCTCCTGGCAGGACTTGTAATATTTTTTCCTGAAGGACTGTGCCCTGTAGAAGGGACCCATGCTGCAGCAGAGTATGAAGCGCAGCCTGTGGGAAGGACTCACCTTGGAGAACTTCATGAAAGACTGCCTCCTGTGGGAGGGACCCACTGGTGCACACCCTGCTGTAGCTGGGGCAGCTGGTGAGGAGTCCTCCCCCTGAGGAGCAAGGAGCAGCAGAGACAAATTGTGAGGAACCCCTCAACCACCTGCGCTGCTGGATGGAAGCAGGTAGAGAATTCAGGAGTGAAGCTGAGCTTGGGAAGAAGGGAGGGGTGATAGGAAAGTATTCAAAGATTTTTTTTTTCCTCATTACCCTCTTCTGATTGTTAAAAAATTCAATTAATTTTCCCTAAGTGGAGTCTGGTTTGCCTGTGGTGGTAATTGGTGACCTCTCCCCATCCTTAACTCATGAACCTTTTGTTGTATTTCCTCTCCCCTGCCCAGCTGAGGAGGGGAGCAATAGGACAGCTTTGGTGGGCACCTGGCATCCAGCCAGCATCAACCCAACACACTGGTTTTCCTGTTTTTGGTTTTTTGGTTTTTTTTCATTTCTCTTTGTATCCTGCCCAGAATCAGTCTGTTTTTCTGCTTGGTTTTGCTCTTTGACCAGCTCCCAGTACTCCCTCTTTACAAAGATCTCAGCACTGGCCATGCCTTAAAGCTGGAATTGAGTTTGAATTTTTTATTTGGATATTTAAAGTGCTGCTGGTTTGGAAAGTGCCCCCCTTACCCAGAGAATAATTTGGACTTTTTAGTGGAAAACCAAGAAGTATTTGGTATTTGGCAACAAAGGGATTAGTTATGTCTCAAAACTACAGGCTATTCTTTAATTCTCACCAAAAATGTTAAATTTTTTTGTCTGAAAATGTTTAGTTGCCATAAACAGAGGGTTGGGTGTTTTTTGGCCTTTCCACAAAATGTTGAAAATTTTCATGGAAAGCAGCTGTTGTGGGTCCAAAAAAAAAAATCAGAATAATCAAAAAAAGTACTCTTTTTACTGTTCAGTAGAGAAGTTTGGATGGAAATTTTTGACCAGCCTTACTTTAAGACCTTTTATGGTGCTGTGTTGTGAAAGGACTAGACAGGGGCTCTATTGGGCTGCTCCACCTCTTTCTGTTTATACTTCATTATGACAGTCTCTTCACTGCCCTCAGGCCTGTAAACCTTTCTCTTATGATATTTACATTATTTATTCACTTGCTTTAAAATGTTTTGCTTGCTTCTATTTTAATTTTACCAACTGGGCGTCTTGTTGGTCAGCCTGATCTCCTCCTGGCTGCCTGACTCTTCTATGACAGATTGCTCTTAAGGGTTGCTCTAGTTGTGTGGCAGTAGGTCTTTAGGGCACTTCAACCTTGCAGAACTTTACGTCTCTTTTGGTATTCCCCAATGGCACAAGGCTTCCTTGCATCTTTGCAGCATCTTTATGCTGGGACTTGGCAGCACACTCAGGCTTCTGTCCTTCTTGGTGTTTCAATACTGAGGAGCTTCCATGTTGTAGCAGAAATTGTTATTGTTCAGTCATTGAGGGTGATCCTGTTGGTGTTATTGCATTATTGCTCATCTTCATGGTGTCCAGGTTGTCTGAGAATCTGATGATCTCAGCTTTTTCTGCACTGGCTTGTGTCACCTATTTTGCTCTGGGCACCCTAAGAGGCACCATGCTTCCTGAGGGCTCCTGCTCCCACAACATTAACTAGGACCCTAATTATGGCAAACTACACAAGCTAATTCCAGATGATGATGGCTGCTGGTATCCCACAGGGAAAAGCATTGTGGAGATGCAGGACTATGGCTGTTAAAGGAACTTCAGAAAGACAGAGGCAGTTTTCCATTCCTCCATGAACAGCCAATAACAGTGATGTGTAGAAAGCATGCATGGAGTTGTGTTGGAGTCAAAATCATAAGGTAATGGCTTTTTTTCCGTAATGCACTGAAGATCTCCAGGGACATGTCAAGTCAGTTTCACTGATTGGTATCATTACCCCCTAGAGTGTTCACCAAAATTAAGACTAATTAGTTCTCTAGACACTATGTGAATGGAAACATACTGGTTTTTATTTTGCTTCCTCTAACTCCCATCTGATCTCACTCAGTAGCACCTTCAAGCAGTGAACACATGAAGAAGTCTGCTGTCAGTCTCAAGCTCAGGAGCAGGGGATGCAAGGGGGATTTGCTGCAATTTGCAAGGTCTGGATGGACAGAAGCTGATGCTCACAATGTGCTGTCTTGGCAAGTCTGAGCCTCCACTGTCCATCAGCTGAGGCAGTGCTAATTCTAATTCTCACTCTCAGAAAAAGGTGTAGAATCTAATCAAGTCAGGCTATGTATGCCCCATACTCCATCTGTATGTCTAAGGCAATGAGGAAAGCGTCACTTTTCTCCCCAGACAGTCAAATCCCTGAGCACACAGTTGTAGACAGGGTAATTAACCTACATGGAGCATTGATTCAGATAAAAGGGGCCATTTCCTGCACAAAACTAGACAAGTGTAGGTTGCGTGGGCTCTGCCTCTCTCTCCAGCCTTGCCAGGATCCTTGTATGCAGACTAGGTCAACAACTGGGCTGAGCAGTGACCCAAAATATTCTGCAGGCAGTGACATTGTGTTCATTGTGGTGCTTGGTCCCACTGTGCCCCCTGGAGCACCTGATGCTGCAGGACAGCATGAATTTTGCAGAGGTGATGGTAATATTTGAAATAAGTGTGACCAGATGGTGAGAGGTTTCTAATAATGTAGGACATGCTCTTAGCCAGTGCCTGTACTGGGAAAAAGATACTTTTGGCATATTTTTCTAAATATTCCTTTTGAAGCAGGCAGAGAGGCAGAGTTTGATCACAGTGACACTGGTGCAAGTCCAAAGTACCAGCCGTGAGTGACTGAATAATGTTGGATTCACTGCAGGGTAATGAGATCAGATCCTGGTCCACAGTGATCACTCTGTTCTGCAGTAGGCATATGTAATTTCTGTGTGAAAATGGCAGGGACTGTAGATAAAAATGTTGGCCATGACTACTAGTGTGTTTTACAGGAGATGCAACTGTCGGTGGAATCTCTGTGATTATAAAAGTACAAACCCACGAGATTTCTGTCACGTTTCAGGGGCTGGTGCATCACAGGTGGTGAATTGCAGGTGGTTTGCTAGGATAGCCACAGCAGTATCCTGCTGGAGGCTCTGGCTCTCCTGCACACAGCATGGGGAGCCGGCAGCCTTCCAAAGCATGGCAAAAAATTGACACCATTTCTTGCTGCAATGCTACAGAAAAAAAAGCCTGATTAATAAAAGTTAAATTCCTTACTTTTTTCTGCCTTACAGTCACCTCTACACCAAAAATTCTCATCAGACTGTTTTCCAGACACATCAGACACTTATTTAGTCATATTTGATACATGTGATAGGTAGGTTTGAAATCTTTGGGTGAGGAACAAAATAGCTGTTCAATGGAAGCATACAAGAGATGAGAGCTTGTGAAGACTGCTAAAATGCCAAGGGGCAGTATAACCTTATGATACTTAGAGAAATATTCTTCAAAGGAAATATAAACAGTCCCTCAAAAAAGCAAACTGACCATGGCTGAAAACAAACCTGTGAAGAGATGCACCACACTGGGATGTATTTGTCTGGGGGAGGGAGGCAGGAGCAAATCACAGTCAGGATGGTAGAGGCTGGAGAGACATTGTTGATTAAGGATCCAAAGTAATTTTTAATTTAAGTTTGGTAATAGATTCTCCTATGCTGACATTTTTCAGCATTTCCTTCTCTGTACTTCCTAATTAGAGATTTTGAATTCTGTTGAAATTAAAAGGAAATAAACCCATAAAAAGATTGTTTGAAAAAAATGAAGGGAGGTGTTTCTGAGAAATGCATGATTTTAGTAATGTAGTTTGTATTCATTGTATTTAGTCATTTAGTTTGTATTCTGAGAAAATCCTTCAACAATTTTGTCTTCTGGCTGTGGATTTCCCCTTCCTATCTATTATAAGAACCCCCAATAAATCTCCACTTTCAAGGTGAAAAGCCATTCTATATTTTAGGTAGGCTTGCTTTAAGCAAAAGATGTGGGCAGATTCAAGTGATCCTCATGTCTGGCTTCTACCACACCCTCCCATCCTGTTTCAAAAATAGTTAACAGCAAAATACATAAGTTAGCTGAGACAGTGAGGGCTCAGCATCTGAGCCTGGCTTTGGTGTCCTGTTGGGGCTAATGACAGAGGGTATTCAGAGGTCTCAGTTGTGGTTTGGGGCTGTGGTAGGCACATACCACACTCCTTATGCCTGTTTGATGGCTGGAAAATTATTATTACTACCTAGAAGATCAAATACTTGGCTTTAAAAAATAAACAAAGAAATGGAAAATGGTGTTTCTGCAGCTTACAGGCATGCTGGGTGGACACAGAAGGGCTTTGGTGAGGACTGAATGCAGTGTGCTGCTTGCTGTCTGTGCGGACCCTGGCCATGTGGGTACACAGGTACGGACAGCATCCCATGGTGGGATGCCATTGCCTCTTTGCTGGGATAACGCAAGTGGCAGATAGAATTGGGAGGTGGATTTCGCATGGCCCCTGCCAAGTTGAGCTGAGGTCTTTGCTTGGAGTGGTTATGTCAAGGAACAGGAAATTGAGAGACACATTTATGGGCAAGTACTTTGAGAACACGCCAGGTTGCACCTGAGGAAAGCCCTATGATGAGGACTTGAAATACTAACATATAGACAAATAATGAAAAACTAAGAATTTTGCATTTTTTTCCCCTTCCGAAATAAATTATTATGAAATTTGTATTCAGCAATTCAGTGAACAAGAGAACTTTTTCAAAATGGGATTTAAACTACCAGATAAATCTGGTAGGACATTACCCTTCTGAAGTATGCCAGATATTATTTGGCATACTACTTGTTATTTAACACAACCATTAAATGTGGTTTATCTGTGAAAGGGGAGAGGGAGAGTAATGAGACCAGCAGAAATGATGAATTAACTGGCTGTGATTAGGTGGACTTGCAGAGTGAGCTACCATGGTGAACTGTTTTGTGAAAACAAGAAACGTTAAAGCTGAATCTCTGGGGAGGATAGAAGTGTCATGACTCTAGACAAGGGGCTGCAATGGGCTGCTTTCATGGGAATAGGAAACAGACTTTTTATAGGACCCCTGGGAGTGCTGCAGGAGTCAGGGCTTTAGGGTATCTGAGGTACCATCTTGTGATCCTACAGTCATATATTGCGCACTCTTAAGACATCTCTCTGAGGCTAGGCATGATATTTTGGCAAGCTGCTTAACACGTTCTTTTCAAATGTAGACTCAGCTTTTTCCAAAGTTTCTTGGGATTTCTTAGTAACTCATGTTGACAGAGAATCAGAGCCTTTGGACACACTTGAAAAAGACTGAAGAACATAGTATTGGCCTGAAGAAAGTTAACTTTGTTAAACAAATCTAATTTGAATGAAAGAGACTTTCGAGGATAATGTAGTGAAACCAGTGCATATCTGTGAACATGCATGGGTGAACACAGGATTCTTCCTAAAATGTGAGGAAGAAGCCAAAGTGCTCAGGTACAAGGAGCAGAGGAGCTGTGGGGGGTAGGGACAGTGTTTTCTGCCTCCCTTGAGCCCTTGTTTCTCACCTGATTTTGTACACAAGGCTAAAATGACCATTAACTCCCCTGGGGCACTGGAACCTAGGGGTGAACTGTGTCAAGACATAAATGGATGTTGCCTGTATTCAGTGCTGTGGTGCTGCCTGTACCCCACTGGCTGTGCTGTTGCTTCCTCTCTTTTGAATGAGTCTGAGTATGAGTTTGAATGAGTTCAACAGTATATGATCAGATCCATCCCCAACATTGGGCTATTTAATTGTGGTCATGATTATTTCTTTTTGAAAACTGCTATGGTACCATGTTGCAGTCTTTTTGCTAGAGATACCATGGTGAGGTCAGCTGAGTGACACTACTCTTTGGTGGGAAGAGTTGGGAAATACTAATAAATATGCCAAATGCGCTGAAGTCAGAAAAAAACGCTTTAAATGTAAAAGAAGAAAAGATTTTTTTTTTGAAACACACTTGTGCCGTGAACATTTTCAGAACAAGACTTTTACTGATTTGGAACACAGGGAGAAGACTTTCATTTCCAAAAGTAAAATAAATATTTCACACTGGGTCAAATGTAATGGTTGGGCTGACCCAAAAGGAAATTTGTCAATTCAGCTTATATTAATATTTTTCCCCCAACTAGATCATGATTGTGCTGCTCTGCCTGGACCAGGGTGGCCCAACAGGGACTTGTCTGCCTGAGCCCATTGTGAGGACTGTGATAACGCCTTCAGAGCTGGTGCAGGTATGACTATGGTATCCCTAACTCAAGATACCCCTTTAACAGCCAAGGTAAAAACTGCTGAATGTCCAGAAAATTATTCCAGCTGCTTATGTTGGCCAGTCCTTAGAGGCAGTGGTGCAGAAATCCCTTCTCTCTGGGGCAATGCTCAACCTCCCACCCTGTGATACTTTTACCCACTGAAGAAGTTCCTCTGAAGTTGACAAGCCCTCAGCTCTGGGCATGCTGGGCCAGGGAAAAACAGCATTAGGACATGGCATAGAGAGGCTGGGAGGCTTTGTCCTTCAGAGAGCAGACAGAAGAGCAAAAGTTAGCACAAAAATGTGGATTGATCCCTAGGCGAGTGGACTGGTTGTGGGACTGGGTGTGGTGTGCCATACCCTGGGGAAGAGAAGAAGGATTTTGGTGCATCAGTGGTTACATGGCATACCAGTGAAATTTGCAGTCCTCAGAGAAAAAAGGAACAGCATGATTCTGTATGGGGAATGTGTGGTAGCAAATTATGCTGGGACAGACTAAAGGTCTGGTGACAAGTGACAAGTCTGGTGTCTAGTCTGGTGACAAGTTTTTGGCAGTGGTCAACAGTGGCTGAACGCCTATTATGAGGGTCCAAGGGCATGCCACTTCCACAGAAGCTTGCCCAGCATCCAACCATTCACAGACCAGGGCTATCTGAACCAGGAGTTCTGTCGTACACTGAACGCCTTCAGTGGATTTTTGCTCATCCAGTCTCCCTGTGAGCCCATGTAAAGTCTTGGCAATCCATAGTTTAAATGCACACTCTGTGCAGAACCACCCTCTTTCATAAGATTTGATCCAACTAACATCTGCAAGCTCCACAATGTGTACTGGAAAAGACAGTAATGGGCATTTTCTACTTAAGCTCTCTATGATTCTCATGATTACTAGATTTTTGATCATATTAAACCCTTCCCTTTACTATCAGGTCTTCTGTTTCCCAGGTTGAAGCATTCTGGGGCATTCAGCTGTTCCTTGTGTGCAAACAGCACTGAGCCTCTGGCCCTTCTTTTTTGCTTTGCTCTGACCCTACTCCAGTTTGCACTGTATCATTTTTAAGTTGTGTGGGTGGAAGAACATCCAGGACTGTACAAAGTGTTCACAATGCAAGCCCATCCTGGCTTTATAGAGTGGGAAAAGCTGCTGAGTTAGCCTTTGGCTCAGCCATACCAATCTGAATGGTACTGCAGTCAGAGACAGGCTGCTGTGGTGGGAACAGACCATCTGAGAAAGGGCAAAGTGCTCTCCAAAAGTGTGGGAGCTCTGTGCCCAGAGTGTCCCATCAACCTGGCAGAGACCTCCTGCAGGCTCATCCTGGAGGAAAGAAGGGGAGAGGACATTCATGAGGCATTTATTCTTTCTCTTATGAAAAAACCAGAAAACCCTCCCACCTGTGAGCTGTGATATGCAACTCCTCATCAAGAGCCAGGTTCTGTGTGAAGGAGCAAGGGCACAGGGCACAGAATGGGCTGCTTGCCATGAGTTGGAACAAGGCTGATTTGATAAAAGCAACAGACTTAGGAAGGGAAAAGACCTTAGAGATATCTGAATGTAATAGAGAGTTACTGCTTATAAACTAAGTGGTCTTCTAGGGTCTGGTGCTGGACCCTAAGAAATGGAGGAAAACAAAACCAAAAACAAAACCAAAAAAGAAGGATGCAAACTGGGTCCCAGTCGCCAAGGACTTTATTGCCATAACTGTTACACCAGTGCACACACAGAGGTCCATATTCTGTGTACAAACAGCACTGAAGATAGCCCCTGGAAACCTGTCTTGTTTGATATGTCTGTGCTGTAAGCTGCAATTTCTCTGATGTCTGCTAAGGGAACAGAATTGCTTTTTAAACTTATTTTTTTAACCTTATTTATTCTCCCCAGCATGTGAAAAACACATGTTGAGGAGCTGAAAATCACTCATCCAATGAAGGCAGAGGCTTGGTAGCTACCTCTGAATAAATTCTGTTAGAGACGATTTCATTTAAAATGAGCAAAGTTTTTGAAGAATGGACACTAAATATTTGCCCCAAGGTTCAGAGACCTCAGGATGCTGGGTCTTGGCTGTTGCTGTTCCAGCTGTGTCATCTTCGACTTCTGCAAAGCCACCCCAATATAATCTACCAAGGACATGGCCCCCCATGTCATTCACACTGCATTTGCTCCATAGGGATACGGTTTGCCAAAGGCTTTAGCATTCTGTTTGTGGCTCGGTTTACCAAAAGCAGAGCCAGCACAGGCATTTTTAGGGGTGGGGCCACATGCTGAAATTTCAGTGCTTGCAATTTCTGTTTCAGATTAAAAAGAGATTAATTTCTGCTTTCCAGTGTTTTGTTTTGCAGCTGGCAGGTAGCTCTTATTTACTTGAAGATGGTTTTTACATCTTCTGTTTGAGTGCCTGGAATAGAGCAGGCTGTGTGAAGAAGTGGGAAGAGTTAATCCAAGTAGGAGAGGTTTTGACTGCAGCTGTGTGAAAAATGGGCCAGAAAGTGTTTTATACATTTATCTTTGTTTCAACAAAGCCCATTTCTTTTTCATACTTCAAGTACGTGAGAGGGGGTAGTCAACCTGAAATGGTTTATTTAATCCAAAATAGAACAACTTGGGTTTGGCCTGCTTAGTCCTAATAAAAGAAATAAATAAAACTAGTCAGTCTCTAACTAAAAACATCTTCTAAACACCAATTTAAGAAGATTTCAGTTTGAAAATGGGAATGAATTCATCTAGGCTAATAAAAATTATTATTTCAGGTCAAATAAATCTTGTCCAAAAATAAGAAAACTCTGTTGTGGGTAGGGGAGAGAGAGAGAAATCCACTTTCAAGTGCTTGCAGTTAGGTCAATGGCAAGGCTTGCTGAGAAGGACTCTTTCCCATGTGGAAGATCCAGAGATGCATTCAGTGGGAAAACTTCCCATGTCACCTTTAGCTCAAACAAATTTGATGCTCTTGAGGAGCTGGGGTCTTTCAACCCACCTTTGGCACTCCCTGACACTTACTGGACTTGGCCCATCTGAGGATTCCTTTGGGATACCACACCACCACTGTGGCAAAGAGGCCACGTGGGATCCTGGGGATCTCCCCTTGAGTCCTTGGTTTGGAGATCTGCTGGGTTTGGCTGCGTGGTGGCTGAGCAGGGCCACAGACCCTGTGCATGCTCAGCTGCCACGAGAAGCCACATTAGCCTGGTGCAGGCACCAAGGCTTGGGCAGCTGATCTGCCTTGGATGATTACTGCAGCATTGAAGCCAGGAGAAATCTTGATTGAATCTAACTCATAAAGAGTAACTCACTGAAAACTCCTTGAGTTACTTGCACACATTTTTCTAATAAATGAGCCATGCAAATACTTAACCCTATTATTGCTTCTTAAGAGGAACGTGTTAATAGTTTATCTTTAGTAGTACACTCATTGAAAGTTTATCTGTGGGGCATTAAAGTTTATAATGAACAATTTAAAACCAAACAAATAATAAAAGTAGACCAAATATTGCAGGTGAGATTGTGAATAACGCACCAATAAACTTTCTGATTAAACACCTGGAGTAGGTGAACAAGCATTTTACTGCAAGAGTCCTGAGGAGACCTACAGGTGTCCCTGTGTGTTACAGGCAGGTTTCTGTCAGGAATCAGATCCATTCCCTGGGAGCTCACAGCAGGCTGTTTGCTGTGTTGATACCTTGGGCGCTACAGCAACTCTGCTGGGTGCCTTGGATCCTGTGGTCCAAACTGCAGGGAATGGCCCAATTAATTGTTCTGGAATAAATCAGCTAGATCTTTTAAATTTGTTTCCTTTTGAACAATGATCTCTGGCAGTCTTGACTTTCTAGCTCCGAGGAGAAATTTTATTAACATCAGAATTCACATGCAACATGGAAAATCCATATTTTTCAGCTGTTTTTACAATTGAGGCAGTAATGCAAACCCAGTTTCCAGAGCTTCATATTGCCCATGGGACCAGCCACAGTGTCCATGTGCTGGTGGACAGGGCAAGCAAAAGACTGTCTGAGAACCTGGGCATTGCTGGGAAGCAAGGAGGCATATTGGATGCTCATCTGCCATTCATAGGAAATGCAAACGGCCACCAACAGTTGATCTGTGCCACTCAGCAAGTTTTTTTCTCACTTCATCCCCATTTTTCTCAATCTATTTTAATCTACCATCTATTAAAGCCCCTTTCCTGTTTCTCTGTCCCCCTTGCCTGTGCACTGGGTAACTTACCTCCTCCCATGTGCAGGTGGGTGGCAAAGGACTGCTGCTGCTGCCCACTCTGGCTGCAGGGAGGGATCCTCTGCCCAGCACGAGATAAGCAGAGCAAATGAGGAGCACAGGCACTGTAGTTGCCAAAGGAGGGTTTCCACATTGGCTGGGGTAGGGGGGATGACTGGCAAGCAGCTATTTTACAGACCACAGATGCATGTAGGACTGTTGTGTGGCTATAGGTAGGCATGAAGCACAGGGGGTCCCGGAGCCGTGATTTTCTTCTTCAGCTCCCTTACCACTTATCTTCTGCCTGCCCAGTTTAGGAGACACTGGCTTAGGATTTCCCTCAGCTAAAAAAAAAAAAGAGAGAATAAAAGAGAAAGGTTGTTCTGGCTTTTGAGGCATGCAGTGCAGTGTGGGAGCAGCAAACTCTTGGCACGGCAGTCCCAGAAAGCAGAGCTGTTTGCTGAGTCAGGTCCTTGATGAGCTGGCAGCTCCTCATCGGCCGTCTGGTATTCATTGTCGGCATCTTGCAGTCTCAACTTCCTACATCATCTCTTAATCCTCTAAAAGATGTGTTGCTCTGACTCAGACCGAGTGCTCCCTTGCTCCCTGGCCACTGTATCCCTTTCCATGGAGTCACAAAGGATGCGCTGACCTGCCCACCCTTGCTCAGGAGTGATGTCTGCGTGTCCCGTGCTTGGATCATGGCAGGCAGATGCCTCCAACCCAATCATGTCCTGTGCCTGGAAAGCTATTTGTACCAGCCAAAGTATATTCCAGCTTTACTTTGTCCACTATATTCAGCATGGTGTGGAAGGGTAGGGTAGGGTTTTTTCTGCCACACTGCTCTCTTTAGTCCAGAGAATCGTGTCTTCTGTAGACTAACAGCACGAGACCTTAAATCTTTCCTCCAGAATAACTTTTTCTTGGCCTCCTTGCTTTCCCCTTGGACTTTCTTTTCTTGCTCAAGATCTGCTGTGTTAAAAGACACCATTTTGCCTTTGACAATCAGTGTTTTCTCAGGGAGCCAGGAGATGTCATTACAGGAGGTAGAAAGCCTTTACACTTGAGACAGATCAAGCTTTCTTGTTACAAATAATTGCTGTTTGCCTCCCTCTTCTTGGTCTGGCCTTTATATTTCTGCATTGGCTGTACACCCAAAGGTAAATTGATGAAACTGGCACTAATCAGTATGAAAAATAAGAGGGCAAGTTCTTAAGGAAGGAAGGATGTTTCTAAATCAGTATAATATCCTGCTCATTGTTTAAGAAGCAGCATATCTTCACATAATAGAATGTTATATGACAGACCTCCAGTCAATGTAAAGAGGCAAAGTTCTGTGATCAAGTTACACTGTGCTACATCAGTGGAAAATTTGTCCCTGTGTTGGCAGTTTAGGAAGTTTGAAATGAACAGTTTTGTTGCTGGGTTTTGTTGTTTGTTTTTTTTTTTTTATTTGTTTGTTCATTTGTTTTAAATTAATATTAATGTGTCAAGAAACAAAACTGAAAGAGAGCAGAGAAAATTTTTCTTCTGTGCTTCTTATTTAGCTCATTTGCTGGTGTGTATAAACCGAGCCTTTAACATCCCTCATTATCACCTGTTCACTGCATCCAAATAGAGAGCATTTTTGTTGGTCCAGGTCCCCCTGCTCCTGGAGGAAAGAAAAGCCTCTTTAAAATGGAGAAGGCCAGTGAAGTGCCCTAAAGCTGGATGAAAGATTCAGATGTGCAACACTTCAAACATATTTATTTTTAAAACTGACTGGACTGAATCTAGGTGGGGAACCTTCAGAGAAATTAAGAAACTGTCCTTATCATTGAGGACATGTTCAAACATGCCTTCTACTGCCAAGTCACTTCTGTGCTTAAATTTGGAGTTGAAAGTTATTCTGAAGAGAGGAAGAAGAAGGAAGGTTCATTTAGATACCATACAGATAAATACATGTTATTATCTTCCCAACTCTCAAAGGTGTATTTTTTATTCAAAGCTACTGCTAGTGTACTCTTTGCTGGTCCTAATTCAACCATATACTAAGTTGAAATGAAGCTATTTGCATTCACAGACTTGCACAGCATCAGAAATAGTCCACAAACATTAGCTACAAATATTATGATGGGGGCATTTTTATTGCTAATTAAAGAACCACTTTATGCAAAAGCAGTGTAAAATTACATCAAGTGTAAAATTTGTTCAGTAAAAGCCGTTACTATGTTTAATAAACAGGTTTTTTAGAGATCTTTTCCATTGAACCAGAATTAGTTTTAAGTTCTTTAAGTCCTTTCCCTACATTGTCTCACTGTACAATGCAGCAGTGAATTAGTGGCACAGATGACTGATTTTACTGTATGCTAACTTAAAGGAAACAGTTGTTGTACGGTGTTGTCTGTATATTGCTACAGTAGCTATCACTGAGATGATAACACTTGGACATCGAGAAAAGTCAATCGGAAATAAGCTCTGAGGAGAGTTTTCAGTGATGTCTGGGCACTTTTTAACTCTTTTTTGCTACATAGAAGCACACAATAAAGTTGTTCATTGCTTTTCCTTCTCCCATCCTATTGTTATGAACTGTTGTGTGAAATACTGTTCTGAAATTCTCCTTTTCCCATGGTGTTTCAGTGGGAGTATTTGATCTCCTGGTCTTCTCCAAGTGGGACTGTGCTAGCAAAGTAGGATCTCCTCATGTTATTTCAGGAGAATTATTTATGGGAAAAGAGCTAAGGAAATAGGGTTATTACTAAGGACTTGGGAATGGAGGAAGATGAACAGAACTGGGGGCTGTAAATTAAAGAAAGAATGAGAGTGAAGGAA
>VYZP01020227.1:0-40675 GCA_013400635.1 Hypocryptadius cinnamomeus
TTTGCTTTGCTTTGTGTGTCTTCACCCATTCTAGAAAGCATTCAACAGGCTTCTACTCAGTCACTGTGAGAATAACAACAAAAAAGGCTGTTAAAAATAATCAAAAAATCCCATCCAAGAGCAGCAGCATTTTCAGCTTTGTCTGCTACAGTGGAGCATTTGTTCCCCTCTGAGTTCTGTAGTGCATCAGTACATGAAATCTCTGTGAGAAGGGAAGAAAGACCTACAGTTCAAAACTCCACCTGCATCACCTCTTCCTTCAAAAACAGTGGCCTTGCCCAAGACTTAAAAGTGCATGTGCAGAAGAACAAACATCCTTTCATTTCTTCCTGTAAGTTATTTGGAACTTTCTCTTCACATTATTATTAAATTTCCCTTTTTTAGCCTGGGCAAAGAGTTGGTTTTTGTTTTGGTTTGTTTTGGTTTTTTGTTTTTTTGTGGGTTTTTTCTTGTTTTGTTTTGGTTTGGGGGTTTTTTTGTTGGTTTTTTTTTGGGATGTTGTTGTTGTTTTTCTTTTTTTTTTCAGGAGTACGGGTGTAGGGGACTGAGGGTCTTTGTAAAGAATAGACCTAAACCTATCTTCTTTAACACACTGTAAGGGCATCTGCACTATGCCTGGGGCTCACCTGTACCATGGCTTTCCTGGCAGAAGAAATCAGATTATGTTCATTGTAATCTATATCAGACAGTTTCTTGTGTCTTTTTGCATCTAAACGTTTATGCAAATCCCAGAATCACAGGGGCTCAGTGTGGGACTCTCCAAGAATTTGTACTAGCCACAGTTTAGTGTTGGCAAGAGAGCTCAACCTTTATCTTTTATTGTGATCTTACAGATCACTGAGAAAGGCAGCCCCATGTGCAAAGTGTTTATGAAATCTGAATCTACATACTTTGAAGCTGTCAGACCATTGTCCTCATGATTGCAAACCTGTAACTGATACAACTGGAAGAGAGATATTTTCAGACCATGCTGCCATGTCTTTAAATTATGCACTTCCCACTGAGTATACATCTTATTCTGTAATGTTTCAGGAAGGTTTAACTTAGTCAGTGTTAAGTCAGAAAGGATGGGACATCAAATTGGATAGAAAAGAGAAGAGCTCATAGGTAGAACACTAAAGCTGAATACAGAAGAGCCAGACTGGTCAGAAGAATTTAGTTGACAAAGAAATCCTGATGTTAGGAAAGGGATGATAGGAGGCTAATGAATTTTGCAGCACAGCATGGAAAAGGAAATGAAGCACCAGGAAGGCTTCCTTTTCCTTTTGAAAATGTAACGGTTCTGTTAACAGCTGCCTGACTAACAGCAGAATGTGCTCCATGCTCCAAGTGTGCCTGTGTGTCTGTGTGATATGGCAAGAGTCTTTACCTAGGCTACTTAGAAGCTAACTTCCAAGCAGTTAACCTGCCAGCTGCTTGGCAAGCTGCGAATTACTATGGATTACAAAGGATTACTATGGACTACTATAAACATAACTTTGATGGAACCCTATGGTTTTCTTCTAACTTTTCCCATCACTTTTTAAAAATGGGTATTTCAGGGTGTTCAACTGATGAGTCTTCACTAGATCTCTCACAAGTCTGATCTACATTGAACTGAATAGTCTTCAGGGGTTGAATCCTTAGCAAATATTCACTTAAAGTTTGAATGAGCAGTAGTTTATTCCATGCACACTGCATGTGTGCACAGAAGAATAAGTACTCAGCTGCAAATTAACTTTCTTCCTTACTAAGAAGTAGCTTCCGTGTGTTGACAAGCTCTAAGTCAGTTTGTGTTTAAACCAGCAGTATAATGGTCTATGGAAATGGAGGAATATCTTGCAGTAATTGAGACATATTTGCAGCCTGTTCCAGCAATTCAGTGATTTGCTGACTTCAAAAAGCAAACTCCTCATGTACATAAGCCAGGCGTTCACACTGGTCTGGAATGATGTGATGTAGCTAAGAGCACCCTGGGTTATCCTTTCACAGACTCCACCTTTGTGTGCTGCTATTAACTGCTGAGGGATGTTTCTACAGGCTGGATATAGGCAGAAATTAAGTTCATTTTGTAGGGAAAAAGGTAGGAGGAAAGTGTAAGGGAGGGTGAGGGCTTAAACAATAAATCACATTAGTTATTCTCTCTCTGTTCACATGGAAGCTTGATAGTATTTCCTTTGGTACTACATTTTTCCTCAAGATAAATATTGATTTGATGGATTAGAAACCAGCTTTATCAAAGAAAGAAGAGATAAAACAGGGTGCTCCAGGTAATTTGAATAGTTGCAATAACACCAACAATGAGGAGTCATTCATTTAAGGCTCATTAAACATGTGAGTAATTAATTAAGCTTGTGAAAGTTTTAGAAGCACAAACTTTGCTATGACAGATGAATTTCTAATCATAGCTAATATTGTCCTGCAGCCATAGGCATGCAGGATTTGGATGTCATTTCTATGTGGCACAAGGAAGCTTTTCACTTAGATTGGTATGACAGAAAAGTTTGAAAGTGTTTCCCTTTAATACATGTATGCAAGGCCCAGGTTCTCTAATGCACACCCATCTAGTAGTGTTGGAGCTGATGAAATTGTTACTTCCAATTAGACAAAAATACTGTCATTTTGATGCATGAATATATAAAATGTTGATACAAAGTTTACCAGTGGTTTAAGCAACTGAACTTGAACTTTGTTTTGTAAGAAAGATAAAGGCGGATTTTTGTCCTGTCATTTATTTGTGTTTATACAGAGCTGAGCCAAACTTGACTTTGTCTGCAGCTAGTCTCCACCAATACCACAGAATCACTTCTCTTATCCAGAGTAGCAGGGAGGAACTCAGAGGTGAGTGACAGTGATTTGTGAAGGGTCAGAAGATGGGTCACTTTTGTGTTCCTTTGCAGCCCCCTCTCAGAGACTGGTTGCACTCAGCCTCTGTTTCATGGCCATCCATAGCTCCAAGCTGGTCAATGCCTCTTAAAGAAAGAAGAAAAGCCTGCCATCTGCTCTGTACCACTGCTGCCAAAACTCCACAGAATACAAACAGCAAGTCAGAGCTTAGCTGCTGGCAGCTTCCATCTACTTAGGAGGTGCCAGCGACTGTAAGTGAAAAGATGCAAATACTAAAACTGGATGTCTGCAAATCAGTCCTAGGAACAAAAAGCTGGAAGAACTAGGGTTTTGAGATTCTCAGTAAAGTATAGGTAAAATAAGTGTATGCAGGATTTTCACACAGTTGTAAGGGAATATGTAGCGCAACGTATGTTACTACTGTTATTTGAAGAAACAGGTTAAAAACTAGAGTTTGCTTCACAGAAGATTCTGAGCTGGAAAGGAAGGGACCCACAAGGATCATGAAGTCCAACTCTTCTAAGTAAATGGCCCATAGGGGGTTGGACCCATAAATCTTTTTGTTATTACCACTGCACCATGCTCTAACCAAGTGAACTAATCTTAGGGTCAGTTGCTGTTTTTCATAAAAGCAGCCTTACTTTTTCTTCACCAGCTTTCCTCAGTGAATAATTTAGGCATCCAAGACTACATGTTCTCAAATCTTAGACACATGCCAGAAAAATGGTCAGTGAGGATATTCTCTAGAATTGTAAGTGGCCAAGAACTGTGGAATTGAATTGACAAAGAGGTATGTTTAACTTCTACTACTTGCTAATACCAAATAGATGAATTCCATACATCAAATTGGTTTTTTGTGCATGGCAGGTCAACTATCAAAACAGGGAGATCATCTGCGTACAGCACTGGATCATTCAAGTCTCCAGTATCAGTTCTAGTTGGTGGAGGAGCCAGTAAATCCTGTACTGCTGGAAAATTTTAACCTGAAACACAGTGGCTTGCATAAAGCAGTGACAGTAAGCAGTAGATTTACTCTGACATTCCCAGGGTTGTAGATACTCTGCAAAAGGAGGAGCTGACACAAAGCTCCTGACTGCTGGTCCCCCTGCAAGCAGTCCCAGCATAGTTAGATTTTTTTACTGTATATTTTCCTGTGAGAACAGGACATCCAACTATGATGCTGTACTTGGTTTGACACCTCCCCCAGCTCCCTTGTGGCAGTGTGCACAGCTGAGTGTGATTGTGATGTAGCAGTGTGCAGGTGTACTTTATAGTTATGCTCTGTTCCTTTGCAGGGATAGTAACATGGAAAAACAGGGTGGGAAGATCCCTTAAGAAGTAATTTTTTTCTGCCTTGTTTTTCCAAAGTAGGATCAACTAAACATAAACTTTTTCTAATAGAATAGTTAGTCAAATTTCCTCAGAGCACAATGGTGTAAAATTGCCATGGGTCGATTGAGGGAATTAAAGATACAGCAAAATAAATGTAATAGTGTAAGTCAAGATGGATTCCTGTGTTTTACTGTCATTCTGTGGTAGGTTGCAGTCCATTTCTCACAGTGGCAGTCTATAAGAAGGGCTATAATCCAGCTGTAGCCTGCAGGGACACACCTGCACTGGGGCCAAAATAGCTAAGCTGCTGAATGCATAGAGGATGCTCAGTTCTCCTTGAAAAATGACCCAAAGAAACGCTCAAAAAAAATTATCTTTTTTTTTTTTCCTCTGGAAGTAGTTTTTTCTTGTGTAGGCAGGGTCGCATGGCATCCACCAATCACTACTGTTTCTACATGTCCACATGCAACAAGCTAATGAAGAACAAGCTAATTAGAACCAATAAAAAACATCAGCAATCATTCTCTGAAAGCTCTGATCTGTGGCTGATAAAAAAATGAAGAATGTATGCACTCTTACATTTCTTAATGTGTTTCCCATTTGCTGTCTCATGTTCTTTCTAGCTCTTCCTAGATTTTCTTGTTTGTTTTAAATTCCATTGAAACCATGGCAGCAAGGGCAGTGGAAGGAAAGAAAAAAGAAGGTGGAGAAGATGGAGTCCTTTTATACCTGAGTTTAGGGTAAGAACTTTTTTTTATTATTTTGTACACAGCAGATTTTCATTCTTCATTTTTTTTCATTCTTACTTTGCTGGAAAACCCATCTTTCATCTTTAGAGGCTAGTTTGGGGACAGCAAAACCTGTCCCCAGTTATTTCTACAACCCTTGTTCTATGCATGCAGCCTGAGATTTCCCAGCTGTAATACACTACAAATCACATTGTATATGGGATCATCATGTATGATCTTATATGCAAGAATCTATTCAGTGCATATTGTTACGCAGTGTTACATGCTTTCATGTTTAAACTATAATTGCACAGGGAAGAATATTGCATAAGCTTTCTGCTATCAGAGAGTTATTCATAATATGTACTGGAACATATATAAATGGATCATTAATATTACCTTTGAACAGCGCCCTAATAATTGAGTACAGTGTGTAGAAGACGAAGGTGAGACATTGTGGCTCCAGAGCTGTAACTCTAGAGTGTCCCAAAGAAATTCTAGTGATTGTTGGTAGCTTCAAAGGTAGTCATCTGCGAGAGGCTCATGAAATCTCTAACTGGAACTGAAAACAACATAGGGAAATGAAACCCGAATGTCCAGACTCAAACATTTCCAAAGCAGTCTTGGAGATGAAGCGTGAAATTCTGAACCTGTAACTTTGAATGGATTTTTTGAAGTGGCAAAAATTCAGACAAGTGCTTAATTAAGGACTAAAATTATTTGGCAACATTTAAAATCCAGCCTTAGTTTACTTTTCAGAGTCAGTGAACTGCTTTACCTTTATGTGCTAAAGGGACTGCAGAATCTTTCTATCCTGAGAGGAACACATTTAGCCCAATGAGTACCAGGTTGAATCTGAAGAAGAGTCTAAACTTCTGTAGAAGAAATTTGTGGATGATAAACATTTATTGTAAATGAGAACCCTTCTGTATTTTAACAGGAATCCATGTAGCTTCTTGTCTTTTTATCACCAAAAAAGCGGTAATGGAATGTGGAAAAGAAAATTAATAACCAGTTGGGCCTGATTCAACATGAAAGATACTCTATGAAAAACATCTGTATCTGAAGTGAAACTACTCAAGTAACACCCATTTAATCAGAAGAGTGTATGTTTAGAGGGAATAGAATCCTGCAGGAGTGGAAGAGGCATTAAGTCCAACTAACAAATTTCTAGAAGTGATCGCAACCATGTCTTAAATACGTGTGTGGACACTGAAGTTATATCTAAAGCTATACAAAGCTATATTAACTCCATATCTCTCTAAGATTAGCACAACATATGACATAAAGTTTTCAGGGCACTAATGGAAAAAGATGTTTTTACAGAAATTAGATGTATAGGTTTCATAGATAGTTTCCTTGATCATAGCTTCTTATGAGGTAACAGTGTAAGTGGCACTTGGATTCCAAAAATTTGTCCTGGTAATATTTCATTGATTTTAATAAAGAAAGTAAAATATGCCAAAACCTAGAATGCATGTTTATCTTATGGGTAATCTTGGGAGACTTTTATATGATACTACACAAATGCAACTTGTATTACATCTTTCTGTACAGTCTGCATCCCCTCCTTTTAACATTATATACCCAGTTTTCTCATTCCTTCCATTGCTTTGTATATCTCTTTTGAAAACTAATAGTTTTGGGCTGATTGGTAGGAATCATTTTCACTGCAAATTTCTTCCTGGCAGGCTACACTGATTCAATATATTACCCATCACTAAAGAGAAGTCCTGGAAATCTTAGTCGAAAAGGTTGTCCCTGATCTTAAACACTTTTAGAAATATATAAATGTCAATACTGCTGAGCAGCTCAGGAAGCAGCCTGGACAGACATCGCAGAATACAGCAGTTGTAATAAAATTCTTCCCTGAACATGCAAGAAGAAAGTGAACAAGTTTTTACAGCTGTCAAGAAAAATAGACAGGTATCTCATTGCTCTGTAATTCTGATGAGGGTAATGCTGAAGACATTGCTTTTCTAAGAAAAAGAAAATATTTTATTGGCTGTCTGGGAGAGCCCTGATCTAGTAGATCCTGACTTGGGGGAAAAAAAGATCAGATTTTTTTTTTCCTTTTAAGATAGTAGAGTCAGTAAAGATAGCTAAATCCTGTACAATTATGAGTGATACTCTGATGTTTAAGAAATGGTGGAAATAGCTGATATGAGAAATAAGAAACCCCAGATTTATTACTCTTTGTGGAAGGTCTGTCTAGCATGCCCAGGAGCATGTGCAGCAGGAGAGAATGACTGAGGACAGGGAAATGGAGGTTGATTGTTTTGTCCTTCTCCAAACAGGGGCAGGTAAGGGTATGCTGAAGCAGAAGCACCAAAGTGAGAAGGAAGTCTTCTAAGATGGAGAGAAACAGAAATAACATCTTCCGAAGGAGGGGCAGGATCTGTATACTTAAGGCAGTGAGTTTGGATGCTGAACAATCACAAGGCAGTATTTAATGGTATAAAGAGGGAAACTGACCAAGAATGTAAAGGACATAGCTTAATCACTGGAGCCTCTGTGGAAAGCCTTGATAGATTGTGAGTCCATCGAATCCCCTGGAAGTTTGTTGATAACTGACTAGTGGCTGCATAGACTCTGGCAACAACACTGGGGGCAGGTTAAAGGCAGCAAGAGCATTAGTCTCTCCAACTACCTCATGAGATGCCACAGTAATGGATGGGAGGGGTGAGGGTGCACTAGGGATAATTAAATTTGACTTTGTCCTTTTGCTGAGGATGGTAGAGTGATAGTTAACAGACACAGAGAGAGATCCCTGTTGTTCATATAATGACAAAATGAGCTGAAGCAGGAACTGGCTCATCCTGAAGCCAAGAACAGGGCTGTGTCTCCAGAGCAAGCTATCTACACCCAAGATCCAGCCCCAGATGCTTGCAAGCAGCTAAAAAATGTAGAGGTCAAACTGACTGCCTTAATAAAAGTGCTGGAAATATTCAGAAAGTGCAGATATTTCAATGGGACAAAATGTAACAGCTGGCAGAACTCAAAAGCTGCCTGATTTTTTATGTACAACAACAGTGCCAAGGAAACCCCAATCTGGGCAATCAAGTTGGAAACGCAATCAAGAGGAAAAAAATCAGGCTCTACAGAGCAGACTGAAGGCCTCTAAGTGTGGAGTTCTGGAACTGGCAATTCTAAGCATCTCTGGAAAAATTCGGGTTTGAATGGAGATCTTTCATTCTGCATTATGGGTTATTCTTGATGTTTGAGGAAACTCAAGATTTTAAGTAACACCCCTCAGGCTCACTTTCTGACCATGTTTCTCCAGGTGTGTAAAAAGAACAGAGGCAAAACCTCAGTCCTTTCACTGTAAAAAGAAAGTACAAAGGAGGTGTTTCTTGCCTCCTGGAAAGTAAATCCTTGCTTGTAAGAACAGAAGCAAGGAGATGGGAGAAGAGGAGGATATGGTTTTGCCAACAGCAAGAAAGGGTGACTCCTTCTTTGAGGGCACAGTAGTTTATGCTAGACAAGAGGCCTTTATCTTCCCTTCTTTAAAACACAGGCAAAGGTTGTACAGAGAAGGTGCAGAGTCCTTTAGTCGAGGTATTCAGAAGTCATCTGCAGACATTTCTGAATTACAGGCTTGAGGGAACCCTGCTGGGGCACTGGAGGTCGAATTAGATGACATCCAGTGGGGCCTTCCAACCCGACTAATTCTGCAATTGTGTGAGATGCTGTCAGAAGGCCTGAGGTACTCTTCCAACCCCAGGAGGGATACAGTGTGAGCTGGGAAAGTTGCTGGAGAGCCTAAAAGCACAGCTTTGCTTGTGTGGAGGCCATGAGGCTTATTGTGTATTTCAGGAAGACTAGGTAAAAACCTTCCAGGGTCTGAGGATGGCTTGCTCTGAGTGTAACTTTTAAGACCAGAGGTGAGGGACAGCACACTTTACCTCATGGCCTCTGGTCATGCTGATGCTGAGGCAAGCAGTACGCTTACAGACTAGTTCTGTCCTGTCTTTCCTTCTGGTTCACAGGCTGGTTTTGAACACATGATGGTTCATTTTCTTCCCTTCTGGAATGTCGTTGTCTAGTGAAGGAGAAACATTACTTCCTAAAACTTAACCCCTTGCTACTAAGATTTGCACTTAATATTGTTGCCTGCAGCTCAAAAGCTGTGGGTGAAAGTTTTGTTAATCAGGGACTGGACTAATTTTATCTCCATTTAAGTCTACAGCCAGCACATGCAGTCAAAATCCCAGGTGCCTATCTCCACTGTCTTAATTGGGCTACTTGAATCTATGCTGTTTATATAATAGGCTGACACTTTTGTAGTAACAAACTCAGTGTGAGAGTCATTATCAGGGAAAAGGTGCATTGAGTTCCATAACAACTGATGCAGGACATTAAACAGGCAATTTCTGAGGGTTTTTTTTAATAGGTTTACATTTAAGAAACTGAAGTAATGCAGCTGATGTAGTATTACATTTGGCTGACCTCAAGGAAGTTTTGGTAATTGACCATTTTAATTTACATCTTAGGGGCTTAATTTGATGAAGTTTATATCCTGGAGGATCCATGAAGACTCACCCATCAGTACCTAAACTGAGGTTGGATGAAAACATATTGCATCCTTTTATTTGGCTTTCTTTGCATTTGATCAGTTTCTATATCTACTAGGCTTCATTTCTGTTTTGTGATGAATTTTTTCTTCCTTGTTCCACGCACTGGTGATGTTATTAGCACATAAATTTATAATGGGAGATGAAGTGCAGAATTTTTGAAGCATTACACACTGAACTTTAACATTCTGCATAGCATCCATTCAGTCCTGTGGCTGGCATAGAAACCCTGGCTCACACAGGCCAGTGTATCCCCATATCCCTGTCTGGCAATGCATATGTAATGCACACTGAAATATTTCCTCAAGAGTCCTATTTTGGGCTAATTTTTAGAAGACAGATAATTGCACAGAGGAAGAGTGACGAAAAATCCTTTCATGCTGCATGCCATTATGAAGTATACACCTGGAGAATCTGAGAAGACCAGAAACTTCATATTGAATTAAAATTGTTATGTAATATAAAATTCCAGTATTTTAATTGGCAACTCTACATATTTTCATTGCTCCTCAAATTATAAGTTAGGTCCATGGTTGGGAAAATCAGTTTATTTCTGTCAAAGTCAAGGACTTTTACCACCTTAGTATTTAGCTGTATGTATATTTTACATCTAAAAGGCAGTAATTTTGTTACCAGTGAGCTTCACAGCACCCTACTTTATATAGCTAACTGCAAATGTAATTTTACTCCTATTAATGTTAATTGTTTGTGACAAATTACAAAGCAATACTTGTGATGATGGTTTCTCTTCTTAAAACAACGTCAGTCATCTGGAAACTAATCCACATGAGAAATTGCTTTTAAATCACCTTTCTTAAACACAAGACAACATTAAAAAAATGTTTCTAGCAACTGCTCAAATTGTAGCTTGCTCATATCTGACCTACAATATATTTATATTTTATTTAAAGGACTTAGAACCATCTTATTAATGAGTGCTGCCTGTTTGAAAGCTATGTTTATCTTGAAAGATGGAGAGGATGAACACAAGCTCTTCTGTCCCTGTCAGGCACTGGGACAGGCCTGCAATATTCTTTGATTGGGAGGCAGCAACTTCCCAGATTCACTTCTTCGCATGGCACAGATAAGCACTTCAAAGCTTCCCCACTGAAGGGCACTGCTAAGGATGTATTAAAACCTTCTGTTTCTTTGCAGGTGCAATAACTAAACAGCAACTCTCTTACCTACTTTCTTCTGCAAATAGGACGGGAAGAAAAGTGTACGTGGAAGGTTGCAATAAACAGCATGTTGTAGCCGCTTGTACTCACTGGGCCGTAAACCAGGCTGGAGTGACTAAAACTCCCATGCTAGGTAATATAAATTGAAGCTAGGATGTTCAGGGAGAACCTAGGCTGCTATAAAGTAATAATAATGCAATTACTGCTTTCTAAAAGTTAGGAAGCTCTTTCCAAGAAGTCCTTACAAAAGCTGTCACCATCCTATGACTCAGATATTTCAAATCAAGGGAAAGTAAACCAAGACAGAACAGATGCTTAAAATACAGAATAATCTTCAGTGTGTGTCCCAAGATAAGAATGAGGAATCTTGAAGCTATGTTTGTGCAACAAGAATGAGAAGTAAAAAAAAGAGGTGATCAAAGTTCTTTGAAAACTAATTTTTTAAAATGGAAGTATTGCTGATCTGCTGTCTTTTCTGCTTCTTTAATTTAGTCCAAACTAGATCATCTAGGGCTAAAAAGAACTTGGTTTTCCAGATGAAATATCTTAAGAGCTGACAACTATTAAACTGTGGCTTTCTTTATTACTGAAACCTATCATAGAAACCTTTCGTTTCTACCAAGACATTTCTTGGTGTGCTTGTCTAAGCAGTCCTCTGTAGTATCCTGACATTAGGAAACGCCAGTCTTTCAGAGTTAGCAATGTTGTGTTTTGCCTTGTAGAAGTTACAAGTACAAAGAAACAACTTCCTCCTCACTTCCTCCTGTGAGAACACAGCGTGTTTTCCTATTTTCAGTTCCACCCCTTCATTCCACTACATAATGTCCTTTCCATGAACAGCAATTTACATGTCCTCTGACCTCTCAATAACTGGTGCAGCTTACAGCCCCTTTGCTGGTCTGCAGCCCTCCCTTCCACCCAGCTTTGGACCCTACTGGGGGCTGCTTGTTCAAAGCCAATGTAATGAGAGAATAGGAGAGGACTAGCTTTTGGAAAAAGACAGAGGATCAGGTCTTATCTGAAAGTGCATGTCATGTGAACTGCATATTGGGCATAACTGGCAGGCCTTTAGTATTGGAAGCTGCAAGGGAAGAGGCCATGAACTCCTCTGTGGCAGTTACAGCAGCTCTCAGCCATTTTGATAGGGATGAAAACAGCCCACTGCATGCCAAAACCTCAGCTAGATGAAAGCAGCACATGGCACTTCTGCTCAAACATATTTTTTAAAAAAGCAACCCCTAGGACAGGAGACACTGGAGAAAATGTCATATCTGTGAGATAGACGAAGTGGAGGAGACACATGGAAGGAAGAGACACAGTCTTGGACAGAGCCACACCATGACAAAGAAGGGACACCCTGTAGGGAACTGTGGCACACAGAGGACTCACTGTGGAACAGTGGAATAGTAGGGCAAGAAGCAGTGGAGGAAAATGAGTAAGAAGCAAGCAACAGCAGAAAGAAACATTACAGCAGAAAGAAACATTACACACTGACCCCAACTATCCACATTGCCCAGTGCCTCACAGAAAGAATTGGGGCAAAGGGACTGATTGTAACACCTATTGAAAGCAAGGGATGTCGAGACCAGAAAGGGGTAGGAGAGGTGCTTAGCTTGAGCTTGGGAAGGAAGGAGAAATGGCTTTCCCTAAGTGTTTGTTTATGTCTGCCTTTTTCCTCTCCGTATCTGAATCAGTAGTTGAAATTTTGTGTTAGCCATCAATAAATTAAATTAAGCAGGAAGTCCCATGTGAGACTGCTTTATCTGCAAAGACCTATCATACCTTCCACAGGAGACAGAAACCAGAATATATGCTGTGCATGAAAGAGTTGGGAGGTACAAATGTCTTCAAGAAATCTATAGGAGTCACATGTGCTCGTCTGCCCTGAGATCTCAAACTACTCAAAAGTAAGAATAGTTATTCTTAGAAACTATTTGCAGTGTGGCTATTGACTTTGTACAGCCTACTCATGCCTTCCCCTGTCATCTTTCTTGTACCATTTGCCAATGCTTGTCCCCCACTGACCTCACATCTCTGCCATGCCACAAGGAGGATATCCAGTGGTGCACAAGGATTTTCCACCATCCTACAGGCATTTTAACAGAACAAAATAAATCAAATGCTCTGTTCACTTCTCATAAACAGCTGTATATTAGCTGTCTTATTGGAAAATATTGTTCAAATGTTTTAACTGTTGGCACCAACTCCTAGAATTTTGGGAATTCACACTTTCCTTAGTGGAACCTAGGTTTAAATAGACATCAGTAGCAGAGCAATTGTCAGCTTTTCAGTATTGATAGAGCTGTTTCCACTGAAGTTAAATCACTAATTCTTTAAAAAATTCCATCCAATATAACCTCTCTTTCAAACTCCTTTTTATGTGGGATGAGGCATAATGCTTTGTTGATTGTAAACTAAATCTGCCCTTTCTCCCTGTGTTCTGACTAACCATGCAGAAATTCTTTGTTTTAGAATTTAAAATTACAACCCAGCAATATTTGGAAATGTGTAAAACGCAAAGCTCTTGCATATGGTGAAAAACACACAGCTGCATTTATACACTAAATAAAGTCCTTGTTTTTATTTCAGTTTTACCACCAGATGAAGGTACCATCAGAAAGAATCTGTTGAAGTCAGTGACATTATGTCGCAGCTACACTGGGGAAACCATGGTCAGAATCAGGAACTTGGTTCTTTTGTCCTGCCCTTTGCCCATTTGTGAGATATTGACACACAGGTACTGAGGGAAGGAGCTAGGGTCACAGTGAAAATTAATGTGTCGTCTTTTATTCAGTGTAGAAGGGTCTGCATTATTAATTTGAATAGTCACTGCTATCTATGATACTCTAATGCATTATGTCAGATTACAATCTGCCTGAGCTCTCTCGAATTTGCTTTCAGGTATTTGTATTTCTGTGCCACTTGAAAAAAATACCATCGTGGTAGTCTGAGCATGGAAATAAAAGCCAGGAAACCTGAAGATACGGTTCCCTCAGTAACCATGTGTCATCCAGATTGCTCACAGTAAGGCAAAGCATTAACAGCATGAATGAAAACATAACCACTTCACTGCAGAAGAGAAATGGCAGTGCATTATGTCTGTAGAGGGAATCGTAATTTAGAGTTGCCTACATTTGTGCATTACTTGTTTTCATTCACAGAGCATTTTATGCCTGGAAAATGCACTGCTATACTTTCACAAATTGCACTGCATGATTTTACAGGGCTCCTGATATGTAACAAGCAAAAAATTTGTAAGGGTTTGTATGGTTGTGTTCAAGGGTCCCAGGACGAGGGAAGAGATGAGAATCATGACTCCATGTTTCAGGAGGCTGATTTATTATATTTTGATATTATATTATATTAAAATGCGGTACTAAAACTATACTAAAAAGAATAGAGAGAAAGGATCCATCAGAAGACTGGAAAGGAAAAGAAGGAATGATAACAAAAGCTCATGACTCTTAAAAAAGAGTCCACACAGCTGGACCATGATTGGTCATTAAGTAGAAACATCTCACATGCACCAATCACAGATGCACCTGTTGCATTCCACAGCAGCAGATAGTTATTGTTTACATTTCTTTCCTGAGACTCCTCAGCTTCTCAGGAGAAAATCCTATAGAAAGGATTTTCATAAAATATCATGGTAGACAGGTTTGCACGATGGGTGGTTTCTATGGGAGGACTTCATGTCGGAGGACACCTTCAGCAACCAGACAATATTGCTAAGACCAGGCCATTTCTCTGGTAAACAAAACACACTATCACTATTCATGGGTTTTGTATTTGGAACAAGTCAGCTTGCTCACTGTGAACTGTTAAAAATAAATTGAGATTTGTTTTTATAAAGTTTGTGAATAGTTGTAAATTTCTCCATAAAATGACACAACTGAATTCATCCTCATTTGTGCCTATCTATCCAAGTGTTACCTTTCACAGCTCCTTGCGTTTTTATTGCTATAATGGAGTAGAGGGCGTCTGGTCCTGTTGAAGCTGTTTATCATTGATTGATTCCTTTCAGGCTAACAGTCTTGGTACACTCAGTACCTCCGCAGCTGTTCAGCTGAGGACGGATCTGTGCCCAGTTTGTACCGGCTCAGCTCAGGAGATGCGGGCAGCGGTGCAGGCCTGGAGACGTGGGCGGCTGGAGCACACCCACTTCGCAGGTAACTCCGTGCCCATGTTTCTGCTCTTTCTTCCCACAGTCCCCGGGAAGAGAGGCCGGGGGGGCGACGCGGGAAGGCAACGCGAGGGGCTGGGATGCTTCTCGACGCACCTGGGAGCGCGGAGCTTCACAAAAAGCGGCGAGTGCTGGTAGCCCATGGAGCGCCGTCCCGCTGAACGGCGCCGGGGCGGACATACGCATCCTCGCAGTTTGTTTTTGGCTGCACTGTGCACGCCCACATGCAAATCGCCGCGCACTCCCCCACCCTCCCAACAGCAGCCGCTGCCGAGGAAAAAGAAAGAAAGGGGGACGCGGAGGACAGGAGAGGAGAAAAAGAAGAAAGGAAAGAGCAAACAGAAAAAAGACTACGGCGAGAAGACCCCGGAGGGAGGAGAAAAGCAGTGTGCTGGGCGGCCCCGGCCGTGGAAGGGGCGGGCTAGCCCGCCGGGGGCAGCTCCGCGCCGCCCCTATAAAAGGCCCTGCGGGGCGGGGGCGCCCGGTAGCGGCAGCGGGGCCGGCGTCGGGGCCGGGAGCGGAGCCGGAGGGGATCGCGGCGCGGAGCAGGCGGCGGCTCCCCTCGGGACTCGACGGCGGCTGCCGGCCGGGGAGGTAGGCGGGGAGGGGGAGACGCATCCCGGGCAGCTGTCGGGGAGGCTTGCCACTTGTCCCCGCTCCGCCTGGAACAGGCAGCACAAAGCTAGAGGGAAAACGCAAATGAGTGGGGGTGGGGGTGTGTATGTGTGTGTGCTTTCTTATTGTTTTGGGGTTTTGTCTGTTTATTTTGCTTATTTTCTTACTTCTTTGGGATTTTTGTCTTCCGACGTGGTGCCACTCTCTGTGTCGAGACTGTCGGCAGCGCGGCTCAGAGGATGGTTTACGGCGTAGCGGTGCATCGGAGAGGGGCTGATAGTGTATGTGTGAGGGGCGTGGTTGTGTGTGCTTATTTTTTTAAAAAATAGCTCTTTTATTTTAGCTTGTCCTGAGCGAGGCGACTCCGACTTGGCAGCGCTCGCGGAGGGTGGCTCACCTTACCGCTGCCTCTCCCGGCCCCGGTGGGTGCTGGAAGATAACGGGAGGGTTTTCATCCCCTTCACTCCTACGTGAATCCTGTAAAGTCGCGGGAGTGGGATAAAGGGAGGGTCTTGGGATGGGGGGACTGTAAAAATAAAAAATCGATGTGGCTGCCTTTGTGATGGGCAGGAGGCTCAGTTGTATTCAACAAATCGTGCTGCTGCGTGCCAGACTGTTGTGAAGTCTGGAGTGCTACACTGCAGCCTCTCATCAGGCTGTCGTTACAAAAGACGAGCTGTGCAGCAGCCCAGATGCTTAAAACATGTCTGGAAAGATACTCGGATTCTAAATTAAAAGTCCTTATTAAACCCTACTTTTTCCTAGTTTTAACCAGAAGTGCCCCCTTTCCCCCACGCTGTTGGCCTGGGAGATTTTAAAGGCTGTACAAAAACAAACTTAAAGGATCAAAGTTGATTTCAAGTGTGTTGGAATAGACCTCGGTGAAGCCAGAGGGGTGTAAACATCTTCTAGATTAAAGCCTAAAATGAGTTGAACGTTTTTGAAAATTACTGCTATGGATTAATGCATTAAAATTTTTTTTCACCTTTGAAAATGAGTTGGTCCTTGTACTGCAGAGAAGAGCCGTGTCTTGGGGATGTTCCATTAACAACAGATGGTCAAGCCTGCTGTCGAAAGGCTATTGTAATGGAGCAGTCTTGCTCAGTTTTGAAAGGGGGTCATGGTAGCAAACATTCAGTGCAAATGCTTTTTCTGTTTGGTGCTTGTGGCACAGCTTGACTCCGATACAAGTGAGAATGGCAACATATGCTGACAACTTTCCTATCACTCAAATCAGTGTGTGATTTTGTGATGACACAGTAGGATATTAAACTGAATGGGGTAGTACCTGGGACTCTGCTGTGTTTTACTGATGTAACAGATAAAAATGATTTTGGTGGGTCATTGTGCACATTTGAATTTTAATTTATATAGCAGTGAGTTGTGTGACACAGTCTATATCTGGTATGGACAGGAGCTTGATGCCTTTACTCGCGACATGAAGCACATTGTTTCTTGTAATCATAATTTAGTAGGGCTGATTATGGTGAAAATTAGAAGTCAACCCTTAACAAAGAAGATGGGGCTATAAGTTTGGCAGCATGGAACACAAGTGTTGCGTAGTAGAATTTAAGTTGAGCCTGTTGAGAATATTTAGCATTAAATAATAAAATATCGTGGTTTTTTCGCTCATTGTAGGTACTCTGAAGGGGTTACTAGCTGGTCTCTGGGCTACAAAAAATCACAATTTGCTGTAATTTGTCATTAGAATGTAATAATCTAGCAGCTAGCCCAAAACTATTTACAGTAACTTTCTCCCAATAAGTTGTTGCTGAAGGACATGTTGCCATATGATAGTTACGTGACATAAACACCTTGGATGCAGTTATATGCATAAACACCTTGGATGCAGTTATATGTAACATTCTAGTGTTTCTGGGAGTCATGGTAATCTTTTGGATATTAGTTCCAAATTTCCTCTGAATAGAGCCGCACAGCAGTGCAAGCAAGTATGTTGAAAGTTTCGTAATGGTCTCTTCGTGTACAGAGGCTGAGGCACATTTATAAATCAGTGTGCCATAGGCAGCTGCTAGCAAACATTTTTTGTAATGCTAGATTTTTTTCTAACTCAAACATCACTCAGTGCTTTATTGGTGTGATCAGAGACTTACTTGATCTGGTACCAGATTTGGTATATATCATTCAGGAATAAGCCTTAATGACTTAAACAAAGTAACAGCAGATCTTCTATGCGGATTCTGTGTTGGAGCATTCTCACCTATTAACCAAGTGTAATACACACATTTCAGGAAGGAAGTCTTCCCTTGCCTACATTTCTGCAAGGCTGTTCTCTCACCATTGAGTTCATCTGGCAGAGTTAGACTCACAAAGACAGAGCAGAAGGAGGATTGGTGCTGAACTCGTCCATCTGTGGCCAAATACGGTCAGCTCTGCTAGTGTTTATTATGTGCATTGCACCATGTAGGCACAGTATTTCTTAGGGTGTGGTTTCTCCAGAACTTTAATCCAGAGTAATTGAAGGTTGCTAGTGAGCTAGTAATGGACCTGCTTCATTTCCCCTGGTCTGCCTATTCTTTTTTTCTCTCTCTCTGTTTCATCCTTTGTGCAGGCACTGGAGTTCACCAACCCAGGGTGAGTAATTGAAAACAAACTCTCCTCTTTGTGCATGGTGGTTTGGTTTTTTTTTCACCCCAACATCCTGTGTTCAGAGTCTTCTCATAGCTTTGTGAGCACTGGTACCAGCACAAAGATGATGACAGAAGGGAGCAGAGGGGGGACCCAAACTACCACTTTGTTTGAGTAACCTTGAAGCAGGCACCCTCAGTGTTTATGTAGTCTTCTAGGCTGGCCAACACACCAAATCCTGAAATAAGTCCAGAGGCCATGGCTGACCAAACATCATCATGTTTCTCTTTTGCAGGTTATTCTTAATGACTCCTGTGAGAGGAGCTAGAGTCAGAGTTTACTATGTTTAGTAAAACACTTTATGTAGAAGATCGATTTTTCCTTGATTATCTGAGGCTGCTAGGGACTATGCCTGCTTTTTTTAGGTCTGGCATGGAAGAAATTCACTCTCTCTAAGATTATTTCATATTTATGCCAGCTAAAGATTTGAATTCTCAGTGCTAGAAACTTTTTCAGTGTAGTTGGTGAGCATGCACATCTGCAGTTGCTGATACTAAGAGTATAGATAAAAAATACCATGGTAAGTCTCTGCTTCTAGTGTTTAAAAGATGATCACCACAGAAAACCCCAAAAGTTAAAATGTCTCGTTCTGTAGCTGCATGTGTTGCTTGTGTTGATTACACAAAAGTAATACAGATAATTCAGAAGAAATACCATGACTAAAACTACTGAATGGAGTACCTAAAGTACCCAGTTCCCTTTCTTTAAAATACTTGGAAGCAAAGGTAGTTCTGTCTTTTTTAGCATTTTTGATGGGGAGAAAAAGTATTTTTACTTGCTTCAAGGACCAAGAGATAGACAGAGTAGGATGGAAAACTGTTGATACAGCTTTCCTCACACAACAGGCTAACACTGTAGGAAAAATGGGAGCATTCAGATCTTTATTCATGGGTTATTAGCAAAAAAGCTTGATCATAGGTAATAAAAATATGCCATAAGTATCCACATACAAGCTGACCTTTTCCTCTTCTGTTATTTTTCTGGAAGAGTGTTGCTTAGCAGAGCTCTGCCTAATGCAGTGGGATTGGTTTGCGTTATGCTGACTTTGTTAGAGAACAATTGGAGTTGGACAGAAAAAGGAGAGCTAAGAGCCTTTCTAAGACTGTTCTGGCTTGGGCTAGATAGCAAGGTTGTTCTCTGTGAAAGAACAAAGTTGAGCCTTTTACCACACAGTTCAGAGATCATTCTGGGGATCTGGTTTCCTTTTTAGCAAATAGCAGGCAGGGTTGTGTGGAATACAGGTGGCCAAAACCTGTTAGCACTCTACTTGCGTGACTCTCTGAAACAACTTGCAGTTTACTAGTCTGTTTCCAGATGAGTGGTTGCTCCTGGGAGCAAGCAAGCCATGCAGCGAATATTCATTAGCATAGTACTTGTTAAATTAATAAAGGTCAAAATTAAGCCACATGGAAGGTCTTGGAGCAGCAGTTTTGGTGACGTAGGTGACAAGAGCAAGGTTAGGGACCAGGAAAACTTGGATCCCAGCACCTCTACCCTTCTTGTGGTGACTTGACTGTTTCCTCTTACCTACTCTCACTATTGCTCTAGTAATGGCATGACCAAAGTTTATACTTTTTATGGTAGAAGTCAAAGTGTGTTTTTTCTCACATTCAGCAGGTAACACATCTTTTTTTGAAAACTTCATGCTGTGTTGGTAGTGCCAGCAAGCTGGGTTTAAGTCCAATATTTTTAGAGATATGCCTGTTTTTACCATTGAATCTGAAGAGATCTGGACTCCTTTCTTTTAGCAAACTAATACAATCACCTGTCTCCCATCAGTTTTCATATTTCTACAGATTTTATTTTTCCAGATAATTTTTGTCATTATTCTGATTGCCAGCCATATCATCCAGAGCTGCATTCCATGTTCTTGTGACATACTCTTAGTATTTGTCTCTACATCTGTTCTCCCAATTACATTCATATATAGAAAACCAGATATAATTGCAAGATAGGATTGTCTGTTGCAGTGTGCTTTGGCTCCAGTGGAACTTACTCAACACCGTTTAGGATATTCTAAACTTAATGTAAAAAATGTATGTTTTGAATCCTATATCTATAAAAAATTCGCAAAATTTATTTTTGCTCACCTTGCTCTCTTGTAAGCTTATTGCTTTTTCCACTTCATTCTACTTCTGCACTTACCTGCTGTTTGGAGTCATTTGGTTGAAATTTAGTCGACCACAGCTCTTCAGCTCTATGTTTAGTCCCTTGAAGCTTTAGGAGCAAACTAATGGAGCTCTGTCCTGAAAATATTTCTGAATTATAGAGGTGGGACTTAGGACTTGCACAAATTCTGCCATCCTTCCTGTCTGGATATGTCTGTGCATGATGTTGAATTAGGCATACATTAGCCTGCTTTGCATGGCTTTAACTGCCATGCTCACCCTAAGGATTGAAGCTTCAGTGACAGGGGGTGCAGCTGGAGCTGAAGAATAGAAAATGTGAGTAACAACTGTTTGCTCTGTGGATCAGGGAAAATGGGAAGATTG
This sequence comes from Hypocryptadius cinnamomeus, assembly GCA_013400635.1. NCBI lineage: Eukaryota > Metazoa > Chordata > Aves > Passeriformes > Zosteropidae > Hypocryptadius > Hypocryptadius cinnamomeus. Next base: position 20,575 of record VYZP01020227.1, read on the forward strand.
TCACACGCTTTCTGGCAGTGCTCCGAGCTAACTGCCCTGTGCCACACCTGACTCAGCAGGTATGTGGGCTGCCTTATCATGTGTGCCAGCTATTTTCATATTCTTCTATGAATAACTTTAGAGATAAGTGGTTATTGAAGTCTGTATGGGTTGCCAAGGTTGATCATAAATTCATTCCTCTTCATAGGTTCATCTGACACTCACTGATTTCAAAAGTACTTGGGCATCTCTATATCACTTTAGTGGATTACCATCTCCCATATCAGCACAGTTGGATGGCAGCTATGTGGGAGCTGAGGTGTTCTTGTAGGCTTTACAGACTCCAACTCTGCTCAAGCTGACAATGGCTGCTAAATACTGACTTTGCCGGTTTATTGCTTTCTTTTGTCAATGTAATTTCCTTTCATTGTGCTAGAGGCTTTTTTTTGGCTGATGTTTTTCTGCATGTTTCAGGGATATTTTTGTTTTGTTTGCTGTTACTTATAGCTGTGCCACAGATACCAGTGCAGTTGTGTAGATACCAAGTTTAACAGACAGCTTATTCTTTTTGCCTCTCAATCTCAAAGGCATCACTGTGATGTTCTCTACACTGTAAGCCATGTTGTGTTCTACTCTGTTACTGAAAACATGTGCTGGTTTATGGCATGATGTTCCCAAATGGCAAAGATGGAGAGAAAAATAACACTACAGTTTCTTTTGATATTACAGGGCAGGCATACACTCAAACTTCAGTTTAATCTTGTACTGAACATCGTTGGTGTCCTTGTCTTGTCCCTAGATAAACAGCAAGTTCCAAATAGCAAGATATAGGAGAAGTCATTCCTTTCCAAAAAAGTCCTTATGAATGTGATTACAAAGGCACAAGGCTTCATAACTTTGCTCAGCAGAAGACAGAAATATGCCAGATGCTTCAGTGACTCTGTAGTAGGATCATGGAGCACCTGTCAGTGTTGCACTTTTAAAAACCAGGTATCTGTCTGATTAGTGTAAATGATTCCGTGACCAGAATATTTTGTGTAGGGGTGGTGGTTGAAAGTGTTTCTGTCCTAACGTTGTCTGAGCATGTGGATTTCTTTTGGGAAAGGCTGCTTTCTTGGGGAGGCTGTGTCTTCCTTATCCCCTTTGTGATTGCTGCCAAGCAGAAAGGTACCTTTTGTAATGTGAAATTCTTTACCCCTTTTTCCTAATTGCAGTTATATTTTCCTTCAACAGGATGTGTCAAAAGCTGGGAAAAATGACTGGGGTTGTGTAGCAGACTGTGTGCTGATGATACTATACTCACTCGGAGATCAAAGCTTAATGGCATGAATTGAGCTCAAATGTCGCAATTATTATTTTAGCAGGATGTTCTATTATTTCTACATTCCAATAGAAAAGAGCCATTCTATGAGAGCCAAAAAAAAAAAAAAGTCATCTGCTAATATGGACTATGGAGTTTTGGACATTGGCCGTGATAAAGCAAATCACATTTTGTGTTTGTTTTTGCCAAAGAATGGACTAGATTCTTGCCTTTTTTTTCCCTCCACGGGCAAAGCAGGGGACACTTAGTGTAATGTTGGAAGTTGAAATGCTTCATGTATTTCACAACCTTCTAGTGGAAGCTGGTTTTTTTTTGTAAAATAGATGACTGCATTTCATCTTGCGTATTATAGTTGACACTTAAGCAATCCTCTTGCCTAAGTGCCACAGTCCCTTGCATGTGCATTCCTTAGGGTAAGTCTAGCTATGGTGCATGCAAACTTGACATCTTCCATTGCATTGGAGTTTTGCTTGTTTTCATTAATGAGCCCTCTATAAGCATGCTAGAAGTAATGAGAACCAGTTGTTGTGGTCATCCTGGTAGGCAGATATTGCTGACCTGTGACAGGTTTTTTTAAATTACTTGGCATGTTGTGTCACAAGGGAAGGTTGTAAAGCAGCAGCCATTTTTGAAAATGTGCATATGCGTAAGTGTTTTAAGGAGGCACTGAGGACTCTGAAAAATGTAGTCCAGTCTTTATTATAGAGCATTTTGTAAGCTAGTGTTTTCCTCTGTGATGAAGTGTCCCATGTGATTTTTTTTCTAATTGGTAAGGATCTGTACATCTGTACATAGTGGAGCATCCAGAAGAACCCAGCACATAATATACTGACTTATGAAATACCTGTTGCTTAGTTCTCATGTCAAGGCTAAATAACTTTAGAAGCCCCTTGCCATTTTGCCTAAAGAGTTGGGAAGTCAGATTTCTGCTCCTGACATGACATTGTGTTGACCTTGAGTTACTTCAGAGCAAGATCCAGGCTTGCTGCTCTGTGTAGTACCTAGTGCAGCAAGTAGAACCTAATAGGGGGCTTGGGTTCTGTCACTAGTTGTTTTCCTAGCAGAAGTTCAAGTAGGTTGTGAATAAGTATTTTATTGTTGGCTTGTGCTGAAAGGAGTCCTTTTGCATTGGTTGTCTTCAATATTCTGTGAGGTTGGAGCCCCCTTAGATAACAGTGTGAAATGATTTATTTGGTGTTTTGTAGCTGTGTGCATCCTGCAATAAGGGTTCTGTAGATGAGTGGGGGGGCTCTGTGTCTTTGACCAGAGGTGGCAGGTTGCTAGAGGTAATCCATGAGCCTGTTTCATCAGCTTCCTGGTATTTTGACATTATCCTTTAAATGTTGGTTTTACCAAATTTTACATGCTTCTCAAGGAGGGAAAACGAATTCAACTGGATGGCCATGTTGAAAGTCATTTACCAGTTGCCTTCAGTATTAGTAAGCACTGGAGAACAAGACTGGAATCTGTTTACTACCTTACCCAAGGCCAGGTGGTCAGTGTGGGAAGTAAACCAGTAGAGGATCTTGCCAAAAGCTGCCACTAAAATGTTGCTGTTTGTCACCCTAATCAAATTCTTGTCTGCTGACCCAGAAGCTCTCCAATCACATTGCTAGGAACAAGGAGTTGGTGTAAACTCTGTGATGTGACCTGGGTGATTTTGAAGAGGAAAGCACTTCTCACTGAAGAGCTCTTTAGATGGAACAGAAAACTTCGTGTCCCTTATGCATTTGGCAGAAGGGGGAGAAATGTCCTGTGGGGAGATTATGAAAGACCAGCTTTTAGTGTCTGTGTGCCTCCAGTGATAACGATCCGGTGTCCCAGGCAAGAGCCCGTAGGTCCAAAGCTCACACCTCCACTGCTGATCGTGCACTGATTGTGTCTGCTACAGACTCCAACAGTGCTCAAGCCAGGAGACGGACTTGTGGGATCTGATGGTTTCATTCTAATCTCTGCTTCTGCTTGCTTGTGGCCTTAGGTGAGTTGATTGAACTCTGTGCTGCTTTTTATGGCACCTTTTTGAAACTGATTTCAGGCTCTTTGGGTTAAAAGATTACTTTAAAAGATAGGCACTGTTATTTGTATAAAATTGTCATTGTTCAGGTGGCAGTTTCCCCTCTTTCCTAGGGCTCCAGTAGATGTCTTAAGTTGTTTGACTGCTTGGAAATTTTAGTGATGGGAATGCCAGCTTTGTTCCTTTGTGTTTTGCAAGCTTAGTGTGACTTTAGGTCACAGAATGGACATTACTTTTGGTTCTTTGTTCACTGCCTGTTTCCACTGCCTGCTGGGGATTTTATGCCCAATTAGATCTCTAGCAGCAGGACAAAGATTGCTTGCACTTGTCCACAGCTGCTCTTTATCTAGCCTAATCTTAACATAATTGGGATCAATAGTTTTTCTAGTTACAGCTACTGTGCTGGAAGAAGGGAAATCCTGGTATTCGGCACAGAAGTGGCCAAGGCGCTAGACCTTGATTTAGGAGATTTGGGGATTTAGTTCTGGACTCTAGACTTAATTGCACCTCTGCTACACTAGTGTCCATCCAGGCCACTAGTCTTCTGGTGGTTTGTTTTGTGTAGATCAGTGTAGTGGTTTTGGTTCACCAATTTAAGATTTCCTGGCCAATGCACCAGTTAACGTGGTGGGTTCAGTGCTGGCCAAATGTTAGTGCACCCACTAGAATATACTTACTCATTTCTTGCTCTGAGATAGGATAAGGAGGAAGGCAAAACAGGCTCAAAACTTTACAAGGGTATAAAGAAAACTTTATTAACAGTAATTAAAAGAAAGAATGATAAGAATCAAAATAAAACCTTTAGAACACTTCTCCTCCCCCTCCACACACCCGCTTTTCTTTCTCACTGACAATGTAGAGACAAAACTTGGGACTTCTAAGTCAGTTCTATTCTAGAACTACTTCTAGAATAGTCTTTCTTCAGTTCGTTTAGGGAGAGGAGTTTCTCTTGCCAAGCCATGGAGACTTCTCCACAAAAACAGTTCTCTCGTAGCTTTTTATTTCCACTAATAGCAGCTGCCCAGGAATCTGCAATCATGGAATCCCTCCCATCTTTCACAGCTTTCCCACAGCTGCATTTATGGGCCATGCCAACTTATGGGGTACTGTTTTAAAGATGAGCTGTTCAAGAGCATAAGTTCTCTTTATCTGTCTCTGAGATCATTGTCATCTCTGGGAACAGATGTCTTCTTCTTTTTCCCTGGAGGCAGAGGGTCTTCATCACTCTTCTCTCTCTCTGTTCAAACTTCTCATGGGATCACAGCTACTTCAACATCTGCTTGCTTTAGCATCGATGCCTTTGCTCATATCTTTGAACGTTTCATCTCCCCATACTTTTCAATGAGTTATAAGGAAAAAGAGTCTGATGTATCAATTATATTCTTCTCCATAGCCTTACAAGAGGATTTCAGCCCAAACTTAAGGCATCTCCTCATTCTCCTTCCATCTGGGACTTGACTCTTTCTTCATTGGCCTTGCTGTCTTCATGTTGTACATGTCTTGACTCTGTCGTTTTCTCTCACTCGAGGGAGGATTGAAGGTCTGCAAGTCTTATTTATGCATTGAAAGAGTTAATATCTCACCCGGGGCGTGCTGATGGTGATGTGATCCCTGCCGGGCCGCGGTCGAAGCAGTCGTGGTGGCGGATGGTCAGGCCGCTCAGGGGCTGTGTCAGGATCGGCTGCGTGGCCGGTCTCCGGCCCCAGCTGCGCTCAGTTCCAGCCGCAGGGCCTCTCCCTGCGGGGCTGCAGGGCCGCCTCTGGCCTCAGCCACACCACCTCGTGCGGGGCAGGATGTTCACAGCACAGCGTGGCCCGGCCCTGCCTTGGCCCAGGCTCCACAGCCTCCCCTCCTCCACCCGGCCAGCCGCTGGGAGGAGGGAAGATCTTTCTCCAGAAGCCGGAAGAGAGCTGTTTCCCGGGCTTCGTCCGTCTTTAATGTGTGTGTTCACAGAGGCCTGTTCAGCCTTCTAGTGGTTTAACAAAATGTCAATATTCAAAACTAGTTACTGTTTGGTTTTGTCGGGCACAGAGGAAACTGTTAGCAGCTTCTCTTAGAAAATCACTTCCATGACTGGCTTCTTCCCTCCTCACCAAATATCAATTAATGCAAAACCAGCACAATCAGAATGTCAGTTCATGAGTGAGGCCCTTCTGTCCTGCCTTCATATCCGTAGTCCTGAGACGGATCTGCTCTCCACTGATGGCATACAGATCACTGGGGGACTCTAGGTCTGGGATTTGCAGGATTCACATGGCTCATGAGATTGTTTCCTTCATAAAATGCAGCTTGACACTACCTAAAAGAAATGAAATGTCAAGACAGTTATCAGTGTTCAAAAAGAGGACTGTATTTCTGCAGAAATTCAGTGCTTATGTTTTAGTTGCTTCTTCCAAAATGAGTGTCATTTGATTTGATACTTGTATAGGCAAGATCTATTGCAGTTAAGCAGATGTACAAATTTTTTGTCTGGGGCAGGAAGCAGAAGTGCTAGATCATGTCCGCTTGTGAGAAAAAAGTGCTGGCTCCTGTAGCTCATGAGGGCATAATGTGTAGCTGTTAGATTTGTACTCTCCATGGCCACTTGATCTGTGGAGAGTTGCCAGTGGTGGTAGCTTCTGTGATAAGGAAAATGTGACTTAAAGGACGAGGGCTGCTGGCTTATTTCATGAAGTCCACTGAGTCTTCCATCAACTGGTGAAAGCTTTTTTGACCTGCTGACAAGGACTTAGTTTAAATAGTTTAAATTATCTATAGCGTCTTGCCAGAGCCCTGAAATGTTCCAGTCTTGTAAGGTTTGGTAAGTTCACTTTGTTCCCTCTTGAAATAGTGATTTTTTTTTTTTTTTTCTCTAGGGGAAAGGTTTTTTGCCTTCCCAAAGAAAGCAAACAGCTGCATTGTTTGCAGAAAGCTGCTTTTGAAGGCTATTTTATGTTTACTTAGTACAGACACCAGGCAAGGGGGTGGAGAACTGATTTTTCTGCCTCTTGAGCTTTTTACTTTCTAAATCTACAGCTGTAAAAATACATTTATTTAAGAGGGATTGGGTTTGGAGACTGTTGGTATGGCAGCTAATGGACTTTTCAACAGCCATTCTACTTTGAAATAGCAGCTAGCACCCTTTCGAGAAAGAAAGGGCTGGCCAAAGGATGTATTTCATTGTCATAATTTTCAGAGGTTACCCTGTAGCCTAACTTTCTCTTGAGTAAATTTCTGAATTGCAGAAAATGAGATGAAATTGCAGCTGTGTAGGTCGGGAGGCTGTTCAGGATTTCTGCAGCAGGGTGAAATGTCATGTGGAGGGAGTCTTCTGCAAAGGCAGACCATGGGACAAGTGCATGTAATCTGTGCTTTAATTGTGTGGGTGGGTGTTGTAATGTGGTACTTCATATCACAGGAAAACTAATGCTGTTGGGGATGGATTCCTGCAGCTTTTCTTACTTTAGACAGAAATCAGTATTTCTGCTTCAGGGAGTTCTGGGTGAGTGTCAGGAGTGATCACTGATAGCTGCTGTTGGCTGAAAATTTTACACAGCTGAGACATAAAAGCAGTCATTGGAAACTAACAGAGTTTTGGCACTGCAGTACTAAATGGCAAGTTGTATTTCCCAACTATGTTGAACTTATCAGACTGGTCTGAAGTGGAGATAAAGTGGGACTTCTGCTCTAACCAAGTTAGAAGCACTGGGTTGATCAGTTCTGTGTATCTTTGGATTACAGTTCTTGCGTGTTGTGAGCTGGAAGAACATCTGAAAGGATGCTCAGCCATTTTCCTCTGGTATTACTTTGCTGAGTGCTTTCTGATGGATTAGTTGTGTCAGCAGTGAACTGAGTATGTCAGCCTCTGTGGATGAAAATCAGAGGTGACTACTAACAAACCTGTTCCTTGGTCTGTAATAGATACTGACTGGGGCATACAGTGTCATTACAGCTGTCACCTGGCATGGCTGGAAGAACTGGATACACTTCAGGCTCAGGTGTTGTGCTCTTGGTGGTTAGTCTGCTGTTAGCTCCATGCCCTACTTTAATGCAGGGATTTAGCTGGTATGCCTACATTTGGACAGTCCTTAAAAGTCAGTATTTTTATGCCATTTAAAACTTTTCTCAAGGCAGAACAGGCCAGATCATTCACTTTGTTCCCAGTAAAGTTTTGCTTAACTCCAGAGAGCTGAAGTTCAAGCAGGTGGCACAGCTGAGTCTTCCTGGCTGTGCATGCTTCTGGCTGGTCAGCTGAGTTAAAAGATAAAATACATGCCCTTAGCTCACTACAGTTTGCTAACATGAGGTGAATGTTACAGCCTCTATAAAGCAGTATTTCCATGTTCTGGATCCTGTGGGCTGACTGCAGTTGCAAGGGATGAGTATCTGAATTTTCACTGATGTGCATTAAGCCAGCTACTCTTTGATTTGCTTGTTCCACAGACTGGTTGAAATTCTGTTTTGCCTCTGTGCAGGGTATTAAGGTGCAGGAATAGGGTCTAATTCCGTTGATGAGAGGACCAAAAGTCCCTTTGACTCTCCATGGGATACTTTTTGTACTCTTCCTGTGGCGCTTTATTATTATGGGTTTTGGTGTTTAGCTTTAATTTCTGGAAAACATTGGAAATCAGTTTTTTTGCAGAGGTTTAACAGTATTGGGGGTGTGAGAATGAAATATGGAGTGGGTACTCTGAGCATCCTTCTGAAGATAAAAAACGGCTGTTGTGACTACCTGTGACTGTTAGAAGACTGTACAGTCCCTTCTGGTCCTCTACTTCTGTATGCCAAACTTGTGCAGTTGCTGCAGGATTAGACTCAGGCAGCAAAGATCATTTTGTGGCATGGTGGAGAGCACAAAAAATCAAATGGAAGTCTGTGACCCACAGACTAGTACCAGTATCCTTGTGGAAATATGCATGAAAAGAGTAATTATCTTAGTGTTCTTAGAAAGATTTTTGTACCATGTTATTGGTCAGTAAGTGCCTGTATACTCTGTGAGAAGTAATCCAGGTTTCTCTTTAGAGTGACTAAAAGTGTTGCCAAATCCCCCAAATACTATTCAAAAACTTAAGAGTGGAGGTAGTAAAAAGGAGAGGTAACAATATTCCCTACTTAGTTGTGTTGCTAGGTTGATTGCAGCTTTAGATATGTAATATTGACATCAAGCGGAGGTGCTTCAAAGACACCCTGCCCCCACCTCCTTTATCCAAAGCTGCAAGCAGAGGGGTGCTTTGGGTCCATGAGCATGGGTGCAGTCATCAGAGCCAGATTTGTCCTCTGAGATGCCCCTCAAATGGCAGGCTTTTTCCCTGCTATGGATGTGCCAGTAGCCTGCCAAGTGCCTTTCTCTAACTATGGCTGGGAATTAATGGTCTACCAGCCAGATGTGCATGCATCTGCAATGTGTTAGTGTCAGGGTGTTCCAGCCAGCAGGATGCACTGGGCAGGGAAGGATGGCTGTCCTGCCTGATGAGTTGGGCATCCCTCTGTGGAGGAGTGTTTGTGGAGGTCCTGTCAGTGAGTTAGAGCAGTGCCTGGCAGAGGTTAATGAGCCCATGCTGACTGTACGCTCTACTGCTGGTGTGCTGGTATGAGGTTCAGTTTGTAAGGTTTTGTAGGCATCTGTTACTGCTCCTTGGTTCTCTGTACTGGTGTTAAGAAGCACTGTTGTCCTGTTTTGATACTACTGTGTAATCATCTACAGAACTCTGTGTAACAGGTTTATTTTTGTTAGTTATGTTAGAGAATTTTTTTTCTAACACAGACCTAAATTATTAAGAGACAAGTTTTTAATCTGCAAGTCATTGTAGTAATGGAATTTACTTTTGGATGAGACTTAAAGATGACAATTGTTCATTATCTCAAAGCTCAGATCCTTAATTTTTTGTCTAATCTTACTGCAATGTAGGTCTGGCCAGAGAATTTCCTGAGGAGGTCTTATGTTCCTAGCACACTTATGGATTTTTGGTAACCTTTTCAATGCAGTTTGCAATCAGACATACAACACTGAATCTTAGGGCTAGGATACTGTTATGTGGGATACCAGAATCAAAAGCGTGTGTGTTCCCAATTTAACAGGTGTTGGAAAGAGTGGTTCTCTTGTTGTGTATTTGAATCAACTGCTAGTTGTCCTCTTAATGCTGACTCTCTCAACAGGGTGTATGTAGGTACATAAATCAGAATTAATTTAATGTGGATTAACTAAGTTCCTGTGCAGACACTTGCTCAGGATTCAACTGCTCTTAATTTGACGTGGCCTTAAAAGTCAGAAGTAAATTAAGATACGCGGAATTAATTCTGGAAAAAGGTTTGATGAGATTTAACTAATATAGTGAAAGCTCACCTTAGAGCTTTAAGATTGAGCTTTGCTGGAAGGGCATGTGTACTAAGCCTATACTATGCTGTTATTAATTGCCAGCAAAGAGAATAATTTTTAAAAATAATATTTTTAATCCCATATACTCTCATACTGTAGCAAGACAGACACTTAACGCACAACAATTTTCCATTTACTTCATCTAAATGTTAACAACCCTAGTGTCCTTCTTAGTCACTTACTTTCAAGGGAATGGGCATTTCTCCCTTGCCTGTTAAATGCACAGCAGTTTCTCCTACAAGCACTGTTGACTGGACTTCAAAACAAAAGTTTTCCTAATTTGGCAGACAGCTTTTCACCATTGTAAAAGTGTATATGGAAAGAAGTTTTAAGGAAAAGTATTGAATTTTATGGTTCAGTCTTATTTGGAGGGATCTTTAAATCATTTTTCAAAGCCTCTAAGTTATTCTCCTTCTGGGCTGTTCTTGCTCTTGGAATTTCTGGGGCAGAAAATAAGAGAATTGTATTGCAAACCCCTTTTTGTCCTTTGGAGCTCTGAGATAAGAAACAGTGACTCTAAATCTGAGCTTACTGAGACCCATGAGACTTGGGTGGAGAGTATGGGCTAAGAAAGAAGGCAGTGGGGTGTTCCATGGAGGGCCTGCAAGGTCACAGTGCAGCCTCTTGTCTTTGCCTGTCTTGCTGCCTGTTTTGGATGACAGAATTTTCCCCTTCCAACTTTTTTCCTGTTTTTCTTTTCTTTAACTAGTTAATGCCTGGCCACAACATCTGTACTGTGTACTGCTGCTGCTACACAAAAGGAGCTTCTAGGCTTTGCTGAAGGAAGATGGCTTTCTGGACGCAGCTGGGATTGCTGCTGTGGAAGAACTTTACCTACAGAAGAAGACAGACTGTAAGTATTAGCCCAAGGGTGTTTTGAGATCTTAAGTTACCGTCTTGTAGCTTACATGACTATACAGCTTTTCAAGAAAAAAAGGGAAACATCCTGTATCTTACTTAGTGTTCATCCTCTAGTGATCCCTAGCTGAGTAACTGGTCTGGCTTTGGAAAGACCCTATTCAAACTGGAGAGAGTGGTGCATAGACAGAAGCCAGAGGGCTTGAAGGTGCTCAAGACTTCTGTCCTGAATTCCAGTGTGAGAGAGTGTTGGAGTACTGAAACATTGGTGTCAGATCAGGCAAAGAGGGTGCATGACTGCTGTGTGCAGTAAAATAAGTGTGAAATAAAAACCCATGCTGAGACCTGCTCCGCTCTGTGGGTGAGGCATTGCCAGGCTGCAGGGATGTGCCTATGAGTTATTGTTGCTGCAAGCTGCAACAATGGCAACAAAATTTTGCCACTTCCTAATGGCAGAAGTGGCAGAGGCAATAGCAGACATCTCTAGTCATTTTAATCATTAATATCCCAAACCTGCTATGTAACTTTACAACAGAAGATATAGATTAAGTGGATGGCATGAAGCATGTTCTTGTATTGGTATGAGGATAAATCCAGGCAACTGATGTTTTTCTGCCACAGTGTGTCCTGAGTGGCTGAAATGCTGTCCTCACCATCTGTTAACAGTGTGGAAATTTGCCTGCTAACAATAGACAATGCAGAAGAAGAATTCCTCCTTGTGATAAAAAGGGCACAGGAGTGTCGATCCAGTATGATGTTCTTAAAATTATTTTCCCTTAAGATTGAGACCTCATAGGATGCTATACCTCTTGCAAGCAGCTAAAAGTCTGAGAAAGCATGGGGGTTTAGGGGTATCTGTGTTGGACAAGGGCATGATTTGTGCAACAGGCTTGTTCGGAGGATCTGACCTTGAGGAGGTATCAGTAGGGAATGTGAAAGGAAGATGAGTTACTGAAGTGGAGAGTGGAAAGTGGTCTCTGATAAGCTTTCTGAACCCTTCAAATGTCAGGATGCTTGCCAGCTGGTTGGGTTGGGTTGTTTTAGAAACTCAGTGTCACAAGGGAGGAAAGGCTATCATATTTACTACTGGTAATGGTCACAGTCCCTGAAGTTTTCACTCAGGTGTCTGAGGCTTGTTTTTACAGGACTTGGGTCCAGTGAATTCAGAGCTGTGATTAGTCCATTGTTAAATAAAACAGACAAAAGGGGCTCACCACCTCCTTGTCTTTTCTTGTATATAAACAGAGCTGCCAGTGATGAGACAAAATTTTTGTTTTGCATGTTTTTGCCTTTCATGGAGCTTGATCTCCCAGGATAGGACTGCCCACCAGAGAGGTCATGGAGTGTGTCAACTGCAAGGAGTGAACCTGTCTGCTCTCTGAATGTGGGCCACATCCTGGCCTTGTGAACAGTCTCATAGTTTAGAAAAATGTTACAAATGAAGCTGGGGAGTAGTCTTGAAACTGGGTGTGACTCCTTAAGGTTGGCTCTTCTCAGCAATTGCCCATGTAACCTAGGCCTTAAGAGCTAAAAATACTCTTCTATCTTGCTACTGGAGGTCTAAATTTTGCCTGTTACCAGGCTGCCTTTAGAAAGTAGGGGAATTCTAGGACATTGTGGGATTTTCTGGAGTGATATTTAAACTAGGTAAACCAGGAGGCTATTTCAGAGGAGCTGAATTTTGCAGTGTGAATGATGACTTGGTATATTTTTGCCAGGATCTTCTGAAAATAATAGAATCATAGAGACATTAAGTTTGGAAAGGACCTCCAAGATCATCAAATCCAGCCTTTGTCTGAGCACCACCATGCCAACTCTAAACTCTACCACTAAATGCCATGTCCAGTCGTTTTTTGAACACTTCCAGGGACAGCAACTCCTCCACCTTCCTGGGCAGCCTTTCCTAATGCCTGCCCTTTTCACCCTTGCAGTGAAAAAATTGTTCCTAATGTCTGACCTGACCCCTGAAAGAGCTAGAGGCTCTGTCCTCTGGTCCTGTCCCTAGTCTCCTGGGAGAAGAGAATAATCTCCATCTTGCTATAACCTAATTTCAGGTAGTTTTAGAGAGTGTTTCTCCAGGCTGAACAGCTCCAGTGTTGCATCAGGTGTGAAAAGGTCAGAGTTTAGCATGTGTGTCATGTCAAGGTAGCTGTAGGCTTACTGGGCAGCAGAGGTGCATTTGTATTCTTTGGTAGTGCCAGAGAAATGAGGTAGGGTAACCATTCTGGATCTGCTCAGCTATTTCTTGGTACTTTCTGACAGGTAGGTATCTGCAGATCTACTGTACTGGTTTCCCATCAAGTACCCCAGAGGGAACGAAACTCCTCACAATCTCTATTCTGCACTGATTATTAGTCAATTCATAATGAAGGCCTGAGACATGGCTTGTTTTTGTAGGGCTCCTCAGTTATGCAGCGATTTTCTCATTACTGGTTCTCATTTGGGATGAGAAGATGTCAGGAAGAAGAGCCCACTTAACAGGAAATGGCAGAGAAGGAGTGGAACATCTCCTCTTACCATGCTGTTACCACTGCTGCACAGTTCTTTCTCTCTTTGCTTTCCTGTTAGGAGACTGTTGTCCTTGAGTTGAGTTGTGTTGATGAAGGCTCTCTCCCATTTGTACTTACTGAAGGTGTGGTCTAGAAATAGTTTCATCCTTACCCTTCTCACAAAAATGTGGACTAGCCTTGGCTTCCCACTGAACTCCCTCGTTGGCTGCTGTGAGTTTCGGCTGCATTGCAAAACCTAGGTTCAAAGCTCACCCTAATGTGTGCAGTTCAAGTGTTACTTTGTACTGGATAGCTTCCAACAACGCTGAAGTGGGGGGAAGGAGCTCACACAGGGAGAGAGGAAAGAAAAATCATGTTCGGGGGTCACTGTGTAAAAACCTTTCTCTCTCTGCTTTTTTGCAAATGAGGTAGGGCTCACCTCAAACGTGCATGGAGAGACTGGTCAGCTTCTGGTAACTCCCTGCATTGAAACTGGGCCATAAAGGTGGAAAGTGGAGTTGATGGTGGGATGGGGTGATAGTCTACTTAGTTCTTGCTCAACAGATTTCCTGTTGACACAATGTAGAGCTCAGTGTTTAATGGCATCCTGAATCAGGCAACTGGTATAAATTTGGCATGCTTTAGGGATTAACCTTGGTAAAATTAGGACAAATTTTTTCCTAGGTGAATTCACCCACTATGGGCAAATGGGATGTTCCTTCTTCAACTCCAGATGGAGCAGGGATAGGTGAGGTGTTGGGTGCTTGAAGATTAATTTCATTATTTACCAGGCTGGTTGTTGCAGCACAAAAGTGGCAGAGGAAACTTGATTTTTCAATATTTACTTAGAATGAATCTCAGTGAGATATGTTCCCTTTTAGTATCTTTGTGTCCTTGTCTGGAAGGGCCAGAGTGGATGAAAAGTGCTGTCACAGCAGGGTCAGGAAGCAGTATGGGATGGAACCTACTGACCTTTAGGAGCAAAGGAAGATAACTCAGTTTTTGTTGAGCAGCACAACAGACTTGCTGAGAAGTCTCTACTGACATCCTCCTGACACTCTGATCTTGTCCTTGTGCAAACCTCTGATGCAGCAGTTACCAGTTGTCTCTCAAAATGTAGCATTTTGGTGCCTACTATGATGCCTTCCTTCAGCTGTAAAGGTGCAACTTGGTCAGTCTGAGCTGCTCCTTTCTCTATCCTCCCCAAGCCTGTTGATGCGCCGAGTGAGGTGTGTAGTGCATGCAGCCCACATGTGACTTTGTCACAACCTTAGTGACTGTGTAGCCAGGTGTACAGAAGAGAAGCTGTGTGTGCAGGTGGCCTGTTCCCCCTTCAGCAGCAGGGCCGCTTGGGCACTGCTGTTCGCCCCAGTGTGGTGTGGCTGGGGCTGATATTCTCTGAGCAAGCCAGGGCTTGAGCTCAAGGGCAGCATTTCTCATTGGCTCTGTAGCAATTGCAGGGCTGTGAGAGGCTATCTGTCCTGGTCACCCCAAGAAGCCTCCGCAAGCCCAGGTGGCTCTGTTCTTCTCTGAACAGTGTAACAGTAGTTGCTTGGGGTGCATGCTGCTTGCCTACAGCCAGGGTGTCAGAGGACTGTGGCATGTTCTAAAGCATGACCATTGATGCTGGAGACAGAGTGGACTTGTCCTGGTTTCATAGTCACTTTTCTGTCAAGTGGAGGAAAAGTCCTGCTATGCCATCCTGGCAGCCACTGTAAGAGTATATTGAAAACAGGAGTAGACAAGTTATCAGTGCCCTAGGTCTAAACATTGATCTCTGGAAGCCAGAGCACTGTTTAATGCAGGTGGAAGCAGGCTGTCAATGTTAATGGCTGAGTGTGTGCTGCCACTATATCATTTATTGTAATAAGAGACCAGAGATACTGTCTCTTCCTGGCACCTCTCTTAGCATGGTCTCAGTGGAGTTTCTTACCCAGTAGTTGTACAGTGTGTGCATGACAGTAACAGATGACAGAATATGCTGAGTTGGAAGGCACCCACAAGCATCATCAAGCCCAGCTCCTAAGTGAATGGCCCACGTGGGTATTATGTCGGCAATATTGGAGTTATAAGCACCATGCTCTAACCAGCTGAGCTAATCTCAGGATCCAAGGGGTAACAATATCCCAGAATTATCTTGCAGAGATTGGCACTGTTATCAGGAGTGCCTGGAAGACTGATGCTCAATTTTTATACCTTTTAGATAGGGGTGCTATTTGCTGTTTGATGTCAGCTATGAAGGGTATCTGTGAAAAGCCGTCCTATGTAATTTCCTCTGCTGGATTAAGTGACCTTTGTTTTAATGCCCTGCTTTTACAGTGTGTGCTTATTTTGAGGTACAGTAGTTACCTAGAAGCCTCTCACCTCAAAGTTTGCATGGAGTGGCTTGTGCTGAGTGTTAAGAGTCCAGTTTTAGCTGTTAATGATGGAACATGGGAAAAAACCATGTTTGTGGGTGGGGATACTGCCTCCCACTAGGTTGCAGATCTTACATTCTGGCTTTTAAGGAGAGTGATGTAGACCTCTTATTAGAAAAGACTGAGTTTTTCAGAAAAGAAGTGGAAAAGATTTTTCTTCATTTGACCAAGAAAACACTCTGTTCTGCTACTAATGTAATAGATGAGAAACTTACAGAATAGCAGCATAAAAAGCTTTCAGATTTTCCTTGTCTCATAGCTTACTGAAAATGCATGTTTATGCAGTCTTTCTGGAGTGGGAAAGTAGGGATGTGTCTACTGAAGCTCAAGTCTGGGAAACTTCAGCTTGTGTCTCAGAAGCTCTAGGCTGAAGACTTGCTTTTGTCCACATGCTTCTGTGGGATGTGACACATCTCAGTGAGTTTTTCTGCACTTCAATTCTTTGTCCAAGAAATGTTGTATATTTAATAGCAGACCTTTTCTTCTTGTCTTGCCCTTCTAAATAACTGAGATCTTTATTTACCTACCTGATATTCAGTGCCTTTCTGTAGATGACCTGCACCAGTGGATGCTGCCTGCCTTCAGGAAAAAACATAAATTGGAACAAAACAGACTAGATATAAGCCTAGTCTTAGTAACTCTGCTTTCTAGATTCCAATACATTCCTGCAGTACTGAAGGAGTTGATGTAGCATGCATCAGCACAGTTTCCATACCTGATGTGTTAGGGTAGAAGCTTAATGGTCTGCAATGAGAATGGGATATAAGTACCCCACTGCCTCAAAATATGGGATAAAAAATTCAGCTCATTTCTAGAAAGATTAATTGGGAGGCTTCTTTCAGTCAAGGGACAGAAAAATATAAAAATAAGCCAAAAATAGCCCTTAATCACATCCATCTTAGTTGAATAACTGGTACATATCAATGAGAAAAGAGTTGTAATTCTTTGCAGATTATCCTCTGAAGCTGGAGGAACAAACTTCTTGATCCTGGCATGTGTAGGCAGAGCAAAGTGAGACAGTGCTTACAAAACTGTTTTGGCTTACAAGTGGATTGTCCTAGAACTTCTGTTCTGACCTTTATTTTGAGTATGATGTCTTAATACTTTGCTTTTATTGTTTCCAGTTCCAGCTGCTGATCGAAGTTGCCTGGCCTCTGTTTATCTTCTTCATCCTGATCTCTGTAAGACTTTCATATCCGCCCTATGAGCAGCATGAATGTAAGTACAAAACAGAGCAGCTGCACCCAGAATGCTTGTTGTTTCATGGTTAGAACACAATAATGCAGCTGGCAAGATGCAAAGAGCAGTGATTCCCTACTTCAGTCACAAATATGCAGGAGGGCTTAATAACTCCTTTGCTTCCACCTTGGGAACTGCAGTTAACTGATGATGTTGCTCCAGGACTGTGAGTTGCTTCTCTTTTTCTTGCTGTTTCTCATTTTGTATTTATATTACCTGAGAATTTGCTGTACAACTCTGCAATATCTGTAAAACCTGCACAGAACCCCAGTCTTATTTTTCTTTTTTGATCTGTGTGTGACTTAGCATAAAAGAATGCAATGTTCTGATCTCTAAGAAGGCAATCTTGTTTCCAGGTAGTAAAGTGCATTAATGTATCACATTAAAGAGCGCAGGAGCGATTCCATTCCTTCAAACTATTACAGTGTCAGCTCTGCATTTAGTAGATTCAGCAGTCATACATTGCTGACAAAAAAACAATTCTTTTCTTTTTGCATCCTAAATGGGCACATTTCTGATTTTCTTTCAAAGGAAGCTTGTTCTTTATAAATGGCTATCTATAGGCCTCTCTGGTTGCCATTTGATTTAGGAAGCGTGACTTGTTTATTAGCAAGATAGTGTTTTACTGTGTTTGGTGACAGCTTCATACTGCAATTAACTGATTATGGAATAGCTCTTTGTTTATCTTTCCTTAGCCTAATTACTGCAAGGTAAGGTTTAAGGGTCAGCAAAACATGTTTCTGAAGGGCGCTCTGAAGTGTTTCTTTCTTGAAATAAGGAAAGAACTCCCTTTTACAGCACTTATCCTGTCTTTGCAGTGTCTGGGGCATTTTGTGCTGTTTGCTGGATGATCAAGCTGGTATCTTTTAAAGCTGAGGTGTTAGTGTTTGCAGTTTCTCATTACACTTTGGACTCTGCTGATCCCATATACTGCCTAACTCGCTTTTTTCAGGACTCAACAGCATAGTTAAAACTTCCCTAACTTAAATCTCCTACTTTACATGGAATTTGAACTGCCTCTTCTGACTGAATGTTATGGTGACATTAGGAGAGATACCTTTAATATAGACATGAAGCTAAAGAGAAGCAATTAGCACTCTATTCAGCTTTTATAAATAACTAGCAACCTCAATGGTAATTAATTTCAGGTATAGCAGGGCTGTATATAAACTGAAACCTAACAAAAGCTGTGATTTCGTAGAACTACTTTGCTTGGTCTTGCTAGTTTGTAGCCTTCATGTAGAATATTTGCTCTGTCATCATGCTATCATAAGCATAGTTTTGAGTCTTCCACGTGCAATCCTTTTCCCTTCCCATTTATGTTGACTTTTATTGCTTTGTCTGCCTTCTTATATTGTCCTGAGCAGTTATAGAGCACAGAGCATCTGGTAACTTTTAATTCACTTCTATGGCTAATTCCTCTTTGTTTTTTGAAGAGCTTCTTTGAATAGGTTTCTAAATTGTGTTGTCTGGATTGATTTCACTGAACATTCACTTACACTGACAGATGTGGATGTGTTGTGAAGTGAAGCAGCTTTTGCTGAACTATGAGCAGACGTAGAAAGAAAAAAGGCTTTTGGGTTGATGGCGAACTTTTTGGCAACCCTGTGGATTCCTTAAGGGAAGTAGGATTGTCATCTGTAGTGGCAGTGTTGTGTGCTGTTATGAAATCACTTGTAGGTGATAGCAGTAATGGCTGGTGATAGCAGTAACAGAGCTGTGTGCAAGTGCTTTGCAGCCTCCACATAGCCTCAGTATTTTAATGGTAGTCTTTTTCAACAAACGAGTTTCTTCTTGTTGAGAAGAACCAAGGATTGGACTGTTGTCAGGGTTTCTTTTTTCTAATGGCCTGGCTTAGTGTGAGGAAGTTTTCTCTTAAAATGTGAAGGAACAGTTAGCTTTGAAGTGATAGCTATGTGGCTTTCACCAGACCAGTGAGAGATGACATATTACTTATTGGGCCAGAGTGCTAGTCCTGTCTTGTGTTATGTAGAACTTTTCTTTTCTGTTCCTGTCACCCTTCAAAGTGCACCCTGCACTTTTTTGGCAGCAGGAGGGAAAGACTCTGACAAGGTGTGACTAATCTCTTCTGAAAAGCTAGATGCTTGCAGCAACGTAATTGAAAATTATGTGCTGTTGCACTGTTTTCTATGTATCTTATCTGATTTAAAACCAATAGATTCCTGCTATACTCTTGGAGAAACTGGTGTTACATGCATCACTGTGTCTAAAAGGTTACCATTGCTCTGAACATCTTCTTGGTGTTACTAACAGTGTAAAATGAAAAGCATGGAGGACAGAGAAGATGATTCTCTGGGAAATTTTACAAGATTAATCTGAAAGTCTTAGCATTTTTCCTCTTTCTCTCTTCCCCTCCTTCACCACAAGCCCCTCAGCCAAGAACAAAAAGGTAAAATGAAACACAAGTTAGGTTAGGTAAATAGCTCTTGTATTTTAGACAGAGAACTAGGAGCAAGAGTTTCCTGGGTACTGGAAAAAAACTTTGTTTCCTTAATCCTTCTCCTGCATGGAGTCATTGGCTTTCTCCAGGGAGGGCTGATAAGATTCCCATCTTCCTTCAGCCACCCCCATTAATCAGCCTTGCTGTAATTTAACAGCTTTGATACTACTTCTTTCTTGGGCTTTAATATTTCTGTTGGGGTTGTGGAGGTAGGGTGCTAGCCCCCTGAGTGATTGCAGGCGTGCTGGGAGGATGAAGTGGGCACCAGAGGAGAGGGGGTGGGCATCTGATCCTCAAAGTCTTGAGATACTGAGGAAGGGGCATAATCTTCCTCCAGGAACCTGTCCCTAGTGTGGAGGTGAGGAAGCAAGCTTGTTGCAAAAAGCAGCCTGACAGTTTATATAAGGTCCAGGAAAGAAAGGGAGGCCTTTCCCAGTCATTGTGGGGTATGGGATTCACAAGTATACAAGTGGCATACTGGTGGATATCTGCCATGAGTAGTTTGTTACTGCTTTGTTCTTATACAGGATGTAAACTCTGGTCTATGACTTCACTAGTTGTTTAGTGGAAAGGTTTAGACCTCAGCAAGAAGATTTGAAAGAGCAGTGTAGAGTGTATAATACAAGCTCAGTCCTTCTTAGTATTGACTGTTCTGCTCTTTCATATGCACTTTGGGGCAATAACCAGTGCAGGGTTAGCACTGCTCTTCAAATACAATGACGTGTAGTAGAGGATCATATCGTGTTTGTCTGCTAACTCCTGTGTGTCTATTCTAGGTCACTTTCCAAATAAAGCTATGCCTTCGGCAGGAACCTTGCCATGGATACAGGGGATCATCTGCAATGCCAACAACCCATGTTTCCGCTACCCAACTCCTGGGGAATCCCCTGGTATTGTTGGAAACTTCAATGCCTCCATGTGAGTCTGTCTGCTTTTGCCTCAC
This sequence comes from Hypocryptadius cinnamomeus, assembly GCA_013400635.1. Classification (NCBI taxonomy): domain Eukaryota; kingdom Metazoa; phylum Chordata; class Aves; order Passeriformes; family Zosteropidae; genus Hypocryptadius; species Hypocryptadius cinnamomeus. The sequence goes on from VYZP01020227.1 coordinate 40,651, forward strand.
CTCTGTTCTTGGGGAAACATGGGGA